>JAGVSQ010001288.1:0-30286 GCA_022683975.1 Rhyacophila evoluta | reverse complement strand
ATAATTCAAGCTAAACTCGAATTTGTCGCGGCGTATGTCAGTATTATAGCCGTTTTAGTTCAAGTGTTTGAGAGATACAACTAAACTCAACATATTTTTCAACAGTGGCGAAGGCAACATATCATAAAAAGAATAAAACAACTCATTCATATGCAATGGCAACATACAGATATGAAAAAATATACGTTTCTAGCTAAAGCTAGACAGATTCTAAAAGCATTTATTCATTTCTCATTTAATGAATTTTAGCCGTTTACCTAAGAAATTTAATCTTCTACAAATGCCGAAATAAAAGTACTGCCCAATTCCAAAAACCATTGTTCTCCATTCCATCCATTTTGAATGGAGGGAAATCGCATGACCATTATGATATATTATCATAAAAATTCATCATACCTAATAACCATATATACTTAGTGAACAGATTTAGAAAGAATAACAAAAATGTCTCCGTATAACGAAATAAAACGAATGAAACTCGCAGCAACGTGGTTAGATTCTCATTACCGGCGATGATGTGCATTTTTAAACCGACGATGCACCATCATCCGAGCGTTTAATATTCCACATGCTGCTGCGCAGAATACCACTGATAGAGATATCTTTTCAGTGGTAGCTCGGAGATGCGATAGATCGCAGATGTCCACACTGTCAATCGAGAAACAAATAAACAAGCCGACAATATCGTATTGATTTATAGATAATCGAAAACTATTGATTGTAGTGCCATATATGAAATTATCTCAAAACATGTTGTATTTACGTTCCATGCAGTTACTCTTAACCCACAGACGTCTCATACACGTATGTCGACCCATCGCCTACCATATATTTCCACTTGTTATATTTTATAATCATGTGTTCAGTACACTATTTACATAGTATCACATTTTTCCCGTCCAGTCCAACAGTCTAAAGAAGTTTAAAATCGTCAATTGCGCACTCAAGTACAATATGTTTCAGTATCGAAATCGTTTTAGTCCAGTCTAAGTTTCTGCCACATTCAGAAAGATCGTTCATATTCATATATTCTAAAATTATATTGCTGAATTGATAGTAACTAGATATACTGTTATAAAATTACGGGATAAATAAACAAATGACATTAGATATAGAATAACTCAATTTATACTTAAATATGTATTTCATAGCACATGGAACGGAAGAACACCCAATGCCACAGAACTAGCTATTGTGTATAGAACTAATATTACAGGTATGTATTGAAAAAAACCTACGGTGATTTAATTTTTCACACTCAAAAAGTAAAAGTTGTCGTTTAAATATACATATTATATGTGCTCACGGTAAAACTTAAATTGTGAGCGGCTTCAATGTAGTAGACATAATAATATTAATGTACAATACTGAGTAGAAGAAAAAAGATGCGAAAAGTTCAAAAAGGTTGAACACCCGTGAGATAGAGCCGTGGCGACCAAGCAGCGATAAGATTGTGCCTTGTGCCACGTTCGCGAGCTGTGGACACTCGACTTCATGATAAGTTTATTGCGGCACTTCTCCGCAGATGGTTTTATAATGCCCGCCAGTGCGGAGAGCAAGAAGAGTGTCGTCATCAACTCAGGGTATGAACTGTGGTGTGACCATGATTTTTCGATCCTGGGTACGCTGAAGCACAGCATTTACAAGAATCAATTCGAAGTTGAGGAATCTTCACCAAGCCGCAGTTGTTCATTCACCATGCCGATTTATATACAAAGCAACCACTCTACGAATTATTTCAACTTTTCACTCCGAATGAGTAAGTAAATATTTTTAATGTGAGCTTACTTTTACTTATACACGGTTGGCAGGATGTGAGCAACCACAGTAAATAAATGTGTTACGCTAAGGCGGCCGATAAAATAATACAGTTTCGGTT
The DNA here is from genome assembly GCA_022683975.1 of Rhyacophila evoluta. Taxonomy (NCBI): domain Eukaryota; kingdom Metazoa; phylum Arthropoda; class Insecta; order Trichoptera; family Rhyacophilidae; genus Rhyacophila; species Rhyacophila evoluta. The sequence continues at coordinate 28,407 of JAGVSQ010001288.1, read as the reverse complement.
TTATTGAATACCCATTTTTCATATCTAAATACAATAAAGAATAATTAATGTTTAAACGTAGAAGAGTATATGCGCGCTTTGAGTAAATTTTATTTCCCGAATGAACACTTAATTGTATTAAATGATATTGCGACAGTACTCAAAATTTATTCTACAATCGCAATTCTTGCTACCCAGTACAATACGTCCACGTATTAAATAAAAAAATGAGATTTTTCAGCAGTTTATTTCATGCTGAATAAGACAATAAACTAACTCACGTCAAAGTATCGTATGAAAATATTAGTCTACAAGATAATCAACGGAGCAACAAATATATTTAAAAGAATTACTATTACTGTTAATACATTACCTACCGTTAGTAAATAATAATTATTACGCTTGATGTGTTCTTTTAAGTATGTAATGTCAATTTAATAATTTCTACATATCAGCCGTTTCAAATATCATCTCCCTCAATTACTCCTATTATTTGAACAGGTATAGAGTATTTATTATTTGCATACATTATTCCGTGATTTTGTCCAAGACAAAGTTCTGCGAAATTATAACACGAGAGGCCAAATTATGAACAAAACACGAAATGAACAAAAATAATATAATAAAATTAAATTGTATGCAAACACAAAAATATAATTGGTGGGGCGAATACGACGCGGAAATAGAAACAGGATTTCGTTCGTATCAACAGTAACTCGCGCTACGCTATTAGCTGATTCTCAGATGGTATACAATGTAGTAAGCTTTTTTATTCAATTAATGTCACGGATAATGCTTTAATGCTATACCTATAATTTTATCATAGTGTCCAAGTGAGCCAGTAAATTCTTATGTGCAAAAGTTATATTTACAATATTTAAAAAAGCACGCAAATCGTTGTGAATCACTTACTTAAAAGTAATAAAAAATTCCCCAAAATTATTTGAAAATCCACACTTTTTCCGTGTATATACGAGTACGCATATTATGTATAGCAACTCTTGTTATGTTAAAAATGAATGTAGAGAAATGGATGGTGGTAATATAATTAAATGAAACACACGAGTCGCATGAAGCAGTGCCCGGTAACCTTTTATCTTCGACGGCACACTTTACGTTTTTTCCAAAATTTCACGGCAACGCAAGTAAAAAAAGGAAAAACTACTGCAATAACATTTCTCATGTTTTCTTATATAGAAGAAATGTACCACGGCACACTACTGTGCCACGGCACAGCGGTTGCGGAACGCTGGCATAAAGAACCTTAATATAATGATTAATAAAAAATAATTATAATATTCCCCGTTAATAATCTATCGTGGTATCGAGATTTTGTAATACTCGTTATGCCAATATGTAAAAATTATATAAACGTTATAGATAGTTAACATAGAATAAAAGTGCCTGAATCTGGAAACATTGAACGAGACTTTCAATGGACAACAGGGAAGTATCGTGCATTTTGTAATTAGTAATTTCGGTACGTTTCTTCAATAAATATTTTTTCGTTTTCATATCAATTCCAACCGATCTAAGTTTAGTAGTTGCTGCTCCTTGCTCATGGATCTTAACCAAACCCAAACATACTTACACGAAACTTTAAATATCCAGCCAACACAAGGCTCTAAAACTCAATGCGCTTTTAGGTATTCGTGAAAATAATATAATACATTAGTAGAAAATACCGGAATGGCCAAAAATAGGTATAGATTCAATGTAAAAAAAAATGGAATGAGAATTATACTGTCAACTTACACCATTGCGAACAGAGGCGTAAAGTGGTAATCCTGAGTCCTAAGATGTTGTGTCCATTCGGCCCGCATTTTGCCAAATGAATTGCAGCGGTCCGAAACCTGGCTTGCGAGCGGCACGTGATTAACAAAAATGACGGAGGCAGCTGGTTGGCACTTTTTTGATCTCTGGCGCTGGGTGTTTCGAGGTGAGCATGTTCAGCAGGAATATATTCAAATAAATATTTTTACGGAAGGTGGGTGCTGTTCATATTTCACCACAATTGACAACCGATGTTGATTAACTACTTTCTTTTAGGGTCACAAAACCCAGCTACGTGTTTTAGTCTTACGCAAACAACTAATGAACATAGTTTTTTTGGAAGAATATCAAACAAAAGGTTTTCATTTTTAATATTTTTGATGGGAATTGATTTTAAATTCTAAATTATTTAAAACTGGTAAACTTCCATATGTTTGACTACGACTTTAGAAGTTTTAATTTTTGTTTTGTTTTTTTAATCAAAGCATAACAATTAAGCATAAGGATTAAAGGGGACCCATAGTGATGAAGATACAAATATAGACATCTTATTGAAGCTGGCAACCTATTATTACTGCCAACTGAAACGTGGAAGCTTGCTGCTTCATATGAATCAAATTTGAAGAATGGAAATGTTCCCATAGAAGGCATTCTTTGGCAAAATCTGAACAAGATTTCAGAGAGTACATGACTCTTGAGACGTATTTCAATGAACGTTAACCGCGGTGGATCTGATATGCAAGATATACACACAGTTTGTGTACTTAATGTGCTTCCTTTAATTTAATACCAATGAACCTCCCCCCCATTATTCCAACTATAAATATTTTTCTCATCACCCAATCAATGTGTCACATCGATTTTTATCTATATACATACTTTAGTTAGATGATGAATTATATTTTTAAGTTTAGAAATCCATTCAACTTAGTTTTTTTCAAATCTGAAAATAAACTTTTTATTTCATACCTAAGTAATATTCATATTACAATTACTTAAATTTATTTTGAAAACGCGTTGAACGGTGTAAATGGCGGCCCGCGGACCAAATCCGGTCCAATTTACACCAGGCATTCAAAAAATGTGGCTTGCGGTCAAATTTTCATCAGCAATGTGGCCCTAATATAGCTTAAAGATTAGCTCAACTCTGATGTATAGTATACCCAGTATTTCATTTGTTATTAATATTTTAATTTCATCATACAAATCTCATTCGATTCTGAAATATATTTTAATAATATAATACATTCAATACTTTCGATTATTCGTCCTAATGCTGGAGGGGGGGGGGGGTAAATTGAAAAACACGGATAATCCAAACTATTGTTTTTCAAGCCTAATTACCGAGTACTAAAACCCGAACTGCTACACGGGCTCTAACGCTACCTTAAAAAAATTACGTCCTTTCAAGATTTAGGTTTTCTTGTTTTTTATAAGCTTTTGCGTGTATGCATTATTGTATAAATTCTCTTACAGACTTAGATTTCTCGCGTGAAGTATTGTTAAAAGATATATAAAGGTATTTTTGAATCATAAAAAATATAATGCAATAAAATTAATATAATTACTATTTGGCACGGATAATTCGCAAACAGGAGAAACTGCACCCGAATAATCGAGAGTCCACTGTATATTTGTTATTGATAAACGTAAGAAATAAATATATATTCTTTAAACGATTAATAAAATGAGATTGTATTCTATTTGAAATCTTTCGATGTTGGATGTTTGTAATTGATGAATTGTTAATACATCTAACCTGTCAAACTTAAATTACTCAAAAATCAATAAAAAAATCAGTTACCAATATAGTTTACTAATAGGAGCCCACCTACCTAAGCTCGGCCTAATTAAATAATTCCATCATTCTCCGTTACTCGAGCACACAATTAATGTTATTATTTTAGCTAATCAAAACATATTTTGTATTATTATTGGTAGACCAGCTGTCAGATTTACTAACACTTATGTACACACAGCAAACGCACAAGTTCAATTACGTCAATTTAATAATTCATTATTGTTGATAAGATAACACGTTAAATGCTAAAAAAAAGTAAGCATCCTTCCTAAGAAGAGACCTGTCAAATAACTAGATATTTTAAATATGAATTTACGTTATACATTCAGCGAGATTAAAAAGTGACGTCACGGATTGAGAAAAACTATACTGCTCGAAAGAATCCTAATGTCAAACGGGGTAGGTATGCGAGAAAAAAGACCGCCATAAATATGTAAAGCGTATCCACAGGTTGTGCAATCTTCAAATATGTAAATCGAAATGGGTAAACAACAATACACATTTTAATGCTTGGTATAAAGTACTGTGACGATTTTCAAATAACTCACCGGTGAAGGATTTCTGTATGGTTGCGGGCTGTAGGGCGCCATAGGTCGTGGGGGCCCCCAGCTCTGGGCGTAGGGGCCAGCCGGCTGTTCGTAGCTGTTAGGGTACCGGTGCGGAGGTCCTCCGCCTGATTGCAATAGTGAATTTAACGTAGGCGTTGGTCCCGTTGGTTGTGATATACTTTGACCCGATAGGAAGCGCTGAGGCTGAGCCCCGTGAGGAGATCTTGGCATCTTTCCGGGAAACTCTGGTCTCGGGGCGTAATTGCCGTACACGTCACTGTTGTCAGGGTAGCCCCGATATTGGCCATACTGCGGATCTTGCGGACCCCGATCTGGTCCTCTATCACCGTGCATGTCACCATGACCGGGCACAGCGCCTTCCGGCCGATACTGTCCCAATTCAGTCGCCATCGGGGACTTGGCCTTTGTATTCATTCCACTGTCACTCGACATTGCCCGACCGACGCTTTTGTCGGTTCCATTCTGCAGCAGAGTATTTCTAGAGTCAGAGTGCTGTTCTGGCGACACCCGCTCACTATTCGCGTCGTTTTGCTGAGTTTCAGCTCGCGTCGCAGCCATGTTCGGCTCGCGGCGGCCGTTTCACTGCCGACACCCCGTCACGCGAACGAATCAGATATTTCTACGTAACGTCGTAGCTATTTAATACTAAATACACTAAATACTGTAGAACTTCCATCACTCATTTAACCGTAAATCGGTCACTTCACATACACTCAAATAAAACTACGCGAACCAAAAACGATCACCTTCCGACAGTCGACATTATTCACGTATCTCCATTAGTGCGAAAGGAGGTTAGGGGAAAAGGTTACATATCGTTACGTTTTAATAGAACATACATAAAAACACACGAAAAAGATAATCCGACGACATTCCAGAATTGCATTATCATTTTCAAACAATCACTATGCAAACTTTAAAAGAAAATGAACTAGAAAAAGCGCCAAACGAGACAAAATCACAATAGCCCCGAACTATTTAACTCCGCCATTAAACGAGTTGCTACACCGCTTCTTTTTGGCATGTAGCTAGGTTCATGCCTATTCGTAGTGTACAGTTGGTATTATAATATGGCGAACCTACCGTTTCCAGATATATAAATTTACTCAATTCACAGCCACATAAATTATAACCCCATGAATAAATAACATTAAAAAAATCATTATAAATACATATAATATGTAAACTTGACTTTTCAAGTTAATATGTACTTCAAGCAATAAATAAGATCATTATTGAAATTTAGAGATTAAATTAAAAAATAATTTATTATTATAGTAATATCTAAGTAAAAAAAATAAAACTATCCAATTGAATAAATTATTGATAAACTTCCTATTAGTTAGTAAATTTTGTAACCATGTATTTATATATTTTTCTTTTCTTTTATGTCATATTTATACAATTGATTACGTTATTGAAACCGTGATTATACACATTTATTTAAGCAATGCAAATAAGAAACTTAGTTATAATAAATTATTAATAATATGTCATTTTAAATCAAGAACTATGTTTGATTTTTTGTAAGCTTTATTATATTTCAGTATTCAATGAGCGTATAAAAGTTTTTAATACGCTTGACACATAAACGCAATTTTTTTTTATATTATTTATAAAATTAAGTAAAAACTTCATGGTATACAACATTAGAAAACTTTAATAAAAGAAATTCAAATATGTTCAAGTATTCATAACTTTTTTTATGGTCGCTAGCCAACAAGCCGACTGATTATTGTCGTCGGCTTGCCTGCTCCTTTCAAATTTGTAAGCGCGCTAAATAATTCAAATTATTAATACATAAATGGTAATAACGCCTTCACAATATATTATGTAAATTTAATCGATATCATTTATTACTTATTCTTATGCTAGTAATATGGCCGAACTTTTGAGGTGGTATTCATTGAAGAAAAGAAAAAAAGCAATGTCTGTGAAATAAGACAAGTTATGATCAGCTTATAAACCACTTTTATGTCAGAGCTCAGAGTCATAAATAATTGTTGACTAAAAACATCACGGCATGGTTGTATTTTACCTTCTTTGTTCCAAATCAATAAAATTTCGTTATGTCTCTCGGTAGTGTAGCTGTCATGCGCGTCTCGCATCCGGAGTATTGGGTTTGATTCCCACATTTGTTGGGTTAAAAAATATATCTGAAAATGAGGGACTGAATGCCTATCAGGTTAAGTAATTGTCTGACAATCAATTCAGTCAACATCATGAAAAGTAATATGTCAAGACATGTCTCCACATTGCGCAGCAGACATCTTCAGATTGTATGAGAGTCTTTAATGTTATATTTTAAGTGTTTCTGGAATTTTATTTAGTTAAAAGTTGGTGTATTATGATTGCTTTATATGATATGTGAACACTCTTATCTATATTACTAGTTAATAATATCGTTACAAAATTTATAGAAAATGTTATTACTTCATTTGAAATATAATTACTTTCCTGTCTATATATTAAATTATTTCTCAACATGTTAAATTACAGGCCTAAGTCGTCGATACAATTCAAAGTTCCCAGCTAATTGAGATTTACATGGAAGAACACACTTGTTCTCAGGTCGGTGCAGGTTCCCCGTTTCAACCTGAATAATTAATTACTTCTACAACACGGTTTCGATATAACAAGGTTGATGAATTGTGGCAAAATTAATCAATGTAGCTGATTTGGACACCCCCAGACCATGCCATCACAAAAAAATTATATTCTTCATATTCGACTAGATTCATGGTCAAAGAAAAAAAATCCACTTTAAATGCTTGCTGGCAAAAATATGGTCACTGGAGAAAATGTACCGTTCATAGAAGATAAATACGAAAAGACAATTAACATTTATCGTAATTTTACTGAAGAAAGATTTGATGACCTGGATATACAAGATGTCGAAGAAATATTGATGAACCGTGCTATTATAATTAGTCGAAATTTTAGACAAACCTTCCACAATACTCGGATAGCTGTTGCAGCAAAGCAGCTACATGTTTCACTTTAAAAACAATAAATGAAGTTTTCGGGTTAGCTGATAAATTAAAACATTATTTTATAGAAAAGGATCCTACAATCGTATAATGAAATGAAATTTGATGTTCAAGAGGGAATTACAAAAGTGCATGGCCACTTATCATGAAATATAAAAAGATTTACATACTAAAAGTTGACAATCGCTTATTAGCAGTTTTTGAAGGTTACATCTGAAAATTCTCAAATCTTCCGATAATAAAAACTTAACCCATCTTGAAAAGAAGTCAAATAAATAGGATCGTAATGATAGTCATGATGAGTGATCGGTATTATTTAAGTATTTTAGATAGATATAAAAATGTATATTTTTTATGTTGTTTATTGCAAAAAAATAAGGCTATAATTGAACTTCGATGTTTTTTTGGAACACATACCTATTGTGAATGAACATTGAACCTTATATAACACGGATTTCTACTACATATTGTTTTTCTGGAACCATATGACTGTGTTATATGAGGTCCAAGTGAATATTGCTAATAAATGAAAAATGAATGTTTTTATTTGAAATTTATTTGTTTATAAGACACATTATACATTTTAAGATGCTTTTCATTAAAGGTTAAAATTTAATCAGTTAATATTAAAAGTAAGGTTCTCTGTTTATCAATGTTGTCAATATCATTAAAATTTCAAAGTCAATTATTTAACTGATAATGATAACATTATTTCTATCAGAGATAGTAATGAAGGAGTGAGTAGTAACATAAATGCTTAAAATTCATTATCAGAGAACATAATCTTTAAACATAAAGTTACTCTGCAGTATCTGATAAGCTTCATTAAAGCTGTAATTGATTTTGAAATATGAACTGAAAATATGGATTCAACATATTCCATGAAGTTGAAAGGAGTAAAATTTGTTTTGTTATAAATATAAAGAGACCCATAAAGTTAGCATGGACTTCAATTTGATATTTTGAAACAGATGTATCACTCGACGACAATGTAATCAGTTTCAATAGTATGAGTAAACTATGTTATTCTCATTTATAAAAATGGTGTTTTATTAATTGGATGATTCCGATATTTTATTTATTTCAGAAGTTATAAATTTTGCATTTTTTTGGTACTAAAATAATGAGGTTCATGGATTGGAATAATCTTGGATTTTAAATTATCAATTCCAGTCTACAAGTATTTTAACTTTATTACATAGAAGTGGTTCCTAAATATATATAAACATAATGTCAGCTTTTCTGATCATTTGAATAATAAGAAATAAACTATTTTAAAGATAGGTAAAGTAAAAAAAGGATATATCATCATTGTGGAGTGAAAAGTAATTCCCAACATATTGACAGTTTTGAGATGTTGGATATTTTTTGATTGCAATATTAAATATATAAATGTCTATGCGGTAATAGAAGTTTTTTTTTTAATATTTATGGTTGAATTCAATAGTCGTTGAGTCTTACAATATGATAATGGCATTGAGATAGATTTATAAATTGCATAATTATATAAGAAAAATATTTAGTAATTTTTCGCAAATACCAGATTCTTTAAGTTGTAATTATTAATGATCGACTTTACTTATAGATGCGGAGTTTAACAATATGTACTTTCATCTATCTAACTCACTTTTACAAAAATGTTACGTGACTTTTCGCTCTTTGATGACAATATATTTATCACGCCGAACAGTAAACACAATATTTAGATATGACTGTTTTAGTTAAAATTTGGTAAGTAATATAATAAGCTGCATTTTGTTGACCAGCAACAGATTATTTCTTTACAGTTCCGATTTGAGTGACAATGCAATAATTATATATACTAATAGTTAACAGCGCGATATATATACATATTAAAATTTACTATAAAAATAAATCTTTCTAATATTATACATCCAAAAAAACTTTAATGAGTATGTATAATTATACACATAACTTATTATGAAAAACTGAATAAATGCAACCAAGAGTTATTGTTGACGATATATATTATAAAAATAGGAACCACTTGTAGAACAGATGATTCAATACAAACCAAATCTTTGCTTTTACCCTACGTACATAAGCAATTGTAAGTTAAGGAAGCTATTTTTGTATTGTGATGTTTTGTGCTATTAGCCACATAATTTTACGATCCTTTTAGATAGCACATATGTATCATTATCTACTATAAGCTCAGCAGGTTATAAAATCTGTTCTGTAATAGCAGTGGAAAAAGCTTTGGTATTGCTCGTTAAAATATAATTGGCAAAATTGTTGATGTAAGATGTCACTAACTGAATTAATAAAACACTTATAATAAAATGAAAATACAACAAAAGTAACAGTGGTTAATTTTGATGAATTCTACATATGGTTAAATAAGAATTAATAGAGCATATAAAAGTAATAGGGTTTAGGAAATATCAATAATTATTATTGTAGATTATTGTTCAGAGAATATGAACGCTGGTGACATATAATTATAATGTTGTAAGATGTTAAAAAAAATACTAAACAAAAGAATGTATTATGTGTAAATTAATCATTCCATGTAACACTTTCAGATTACTGTAATGTCAGTAAAGCATCCTTTAATGAAATATTAAGTACAAAATCACAATCAAGATGACCCAAATTCTGCCATCCATTTGACATATTTATCTAAGTCTGCTTTTGACACTGATTTATTACATTTGGCTATTGCTTCTCGAAAGTCTTGTGCTGATACAGGTAGATCTAATTCTTCTCGAGCCAATTGCTTTATCTGTTCAGGTTTCAGGCCAGCAATCTTTCTACGCATAGACATCATCGAAGCATCACTGAAAGAGAGAAAAGGAGATAGTTATAGAAAGTATAGAAACTATTTATATATGACATTTTCAAAAAATAATTATAAATTTCATGAAAAAATCAATGAAGGATATATTCCATTTAATTTTAACAGAAGAGATCGTGCAAGAGAAATGTCATCCGTACTTAGTTGAACTGCCTTAGTCTCACAAATAGAGTAGTTATAGAACATCGGCTTGTGTTATTTCAGTTATTTATGTTTGCGAAAAGATAAGTTTAGATAAGATATAATTTATGGAATAATCACATTTAAGTTATCAGTTTCGAATGTCTATTGTAATATATATATATATGGTGAGTACTATTATTTTAATAATTAATAGCTAGATATTATATTCTAATATGTATAATTCTGACTATTTGTATTCTAACCATGAGTGTTATTGACTTAGTTGTATGTAATGATGTTAAAGTATTTCTCAAATTTTTGACCAAAGATATGAAAATTGTCTATAAATCTGATGTTACTAAGCATCATGTTATGAATGTATAATAATTGGCTGTTTGATTAATATAATTATATAGTGGCTAAGAGGTAAGTGCATATGCTTCTGAATATAATTCTGTCGAGATTGTTTGACATTGCTATCATCTATATACTTATGTTTTGGAGTGGAAATCTTTATAATGTGGATATCCATATACTCCAATTTCAGAATGAACACAGCATAAAAAAACATAGAGTAAGTTATCTTACCGGCAAACGTTAGTAATATCAGCACCAGAATATCCATCTAGCGAATTCGCTATCCCGTGAAGATCAACTGTGGAATCTATTTGAACTTCACGTAAACTGATTCGCAAGAGTGCTTCTCTTCCTTCTCTATTAGGCAGTGGAATGTAAATTCGTTTTTCTAAGCGGCGACGCAGTGCTTCATCAATATCCCACGGAAAATTGGTAGCAGCGAGTACCATCACGACCTGAAATAACATGTAGTGAGTGATATATTTAAAAATACATACACAGCATAGATTTAACATATTAAATGTGCCTAAAATAATAGGAATATTGTCACTTTGTTACTGAATTACCATTCATTACTAATTATATCAACATCATAACAAACATGATATCGGCTATTATTGTTTAGCTGACAACATGTGAACCAATTTTCAAAACAATATAACATTAGAAAAAATAAAAAATAATTAAAAATGTGTATTTTGTCATTGGTAGATAGATAAGCAAAAATGTGATAAGAATTCACCAGATATGGTGTGCAAGTTATGGGAGATGTTGTAAAAACACATCAGGCACAGTCTCAGTGCTGCACAAATCACTCTAATTAAGATTAAAATAAAGCTGACATATACTTAGTATAAGTAGTACTCATCTGTCATTGCTGATAAGATTTATTTTCGGCAATAAAAATCAAATTTTGTATTTGTGAATATACTTTGTATTTACATTTAAATTTCGTATCGAATGAAGAAAAGAGATAATTTGAGATAGGCTCCTTCCTACTTTATGATAAACATGTACCCAATGGTTCACAGGTTGTTAGCTAATCAATAAGTGTTGGCGTTATATTTGTAACGATGTTGATATAATTATAAAGTTCATTGTGTTAGTTATCCACAACAAAATAAATATCGAGTTTAGATAATATGAGGTAAGAAGTTATATTAACCTTATGTGGTTCGTCTGGATTTGAGCTGATACCGTCCATTTGTACAAGCAATTCAGATTTGATTCGACGGGATGCCTCGTGTTCTGTTTCCGAGCCTCTTCGAGAACAGAGTGAATCAATTTCATCCACAAATATTGTGCTAGGAGCATAAAATCGAGCCTGGAAAAAAAGATTTATTAATATGCTGAAATGTCAAATAGTATTATTAGTTTGAAAAAAGGTTGATATCTAAATAGACGATGTCAAGTTTTAGACATGCAATAAATCCGTGGAAAGTACTATCTCTCTAGAAATTGATGTTTTTAGGAGAGCTATTTTTTTGGTTTTATCATTATACAAATAGATTACCATCTCGAAGAGAAGGCGGACGAGTTTTTCGGATTCCCCTCTGTATTTAGAGGTAAGTGTACTGGAAGATACATTGAAAAAAGTTGTACCACATTCTGTGGCTACGGCTTTGGCCAGCATGGTTTTCCCTGTACCGGGTGGACCCACCATCAAAACTCCTTTCCATGGCCGACGAATTCCCTGTAATTATTTATTTTTGGATCAATAATATTACACCAGAATAAGAACAGTAAAAACTATATAATAAAATTAGTTTAGAATACTGTTTTAAAGTAAATTTCTACTTTATACATCTATAACATTAATTCAAATATATAGTGACTGCAATTTAATAATAAAAGTACTTCATACAATATTATATTATACATGTGTTATTGTTGAATTATAATAATTTATTTGTTGAATGTTTTTACATTTGTAATGTCATTTTATTGGAATAAACCTCCATGCGTAACATATTGGCTAATCCATAATTAAATCAAATGAATTAAATGTATTAGATTAGCATTGTTAAACATGTTTCTAGTAATTTATAAAAGCAGGAAGTTACTCACTTTAAAAAAATCTGGCATCCACATTGGCAAGACCACAGCTTCCTCCAACAGCCTTTTAGCTTCATGTAAGTCGGCAATATCATCCCATCTGATGTTTGGATTCTTCTGTACAATATCTCTTTCTGGAAAAATTACAAAGTCATTTCTTAGAACTATGTACAAAAAAAAAATCTAATTGCAAATAAAATTGATTCACATAATGTTAATGTCATACCTAACATATCAACAAGGTATCCATCAGCATGACACCCGGCTTCAAATTTCTTTTCATCATCCTTATCCTGATGTTCCTCTTTGTCCTCAGACTCCCCGTTATTATTTTCTTTGTCTGATTTATCCTTCGTTTGTTCTTTCCCAGCTGATTCTTTGTGTTTTCCTGAAATAACATGATGTTAATATAATTATGTTTCATAATATACAATAGTCACTATCAAATATTATTGAAGCTTTTGATTTTTAATCAAGAGTATTTAGATGACCAATAGTACTACCTAGTTCAAAGAAAAGTGTTTCAGTTTGAATAAGATGTTTTGAATACTTTCGTAAATTCAGGTAAAGTGTTAAAATACAAAGGAAATACATTGAAATTTAAAAAAATTATTATACCTGAATTAGTTTTATTATTAGAATTTTGTCCTTTAGATTGCTGACGGGCATTTTTGATATCTACAGGTTTTTTTCCAACATTTGTTCTTTGAGCGGCTGATGAATTTCGCCTACCATCTGGTTGGCCCGCTTTCTTGTTGCCAGTAATATTTGCTTGACCTCGTAGAGGCTTGATTGGCGGGCCGCTCCTAAAAAAGCCGTGATTATCATAGATTAATAACAATATCTAATTATAAGAAATTGACTGACAACCACTTTACAAAATTGGTTGTAAAGGAAGTGCTGATAACACTGTAAAATTTGAGTGCTAAAACGGTAGATAGATAAATGGGACAAGATATGGGGCATGTTAAGGTTAAAAATATTCTTTGAAAGTATTGATGTTCATAAAACACACTCAATACACTTAGACTGTATTACCAGTTTACATAAAATTATTTGTCGAGAAAATTAATCAGTGAGAGATGTGCTTTAATACATTGCATCTATGAATTCTTTTGAAAAAAAAAAGTACCAAAATAATTAAACTCTAAATCTAAAACAGGTTTTTTCAAGTACCACCAATAAAACCGAAACGTAAATGTCAATATGTAAATGAGTATGCATATATTGTGTAAATGATTTTTGAATAAAATCATCTGAGAGAAGCCTTTTCAATCAAGGAATCAATGATATTCATAAAATAATCTGTTATCAATGGTATAAAGTAAATTTGCCAGACTGGTATTTATCAATAATGGTTGAGTTTTGTATACATTACATATATATTTATAGCATAATTATTATGCTGTATTTAATTTATAACACAATTATCTAAAATATGAAATTTGAGTGAAGAACAAGTACAGTATGTTGTTGTGTTTAAAGATGAATAAGAACAATTAAATCTTTTTTTCAAATTATTATATACATATATAGATTACTTGTGTTCCACAGGAGTTGGTGAGGGCCACACATCAGGATCTCTGTCTGGAGGAGGTGGCCAGACATCAGGGTCTAATTCATGGGGTGCGGGAGGCCACATAGGAGCTGGTGGATCTCTTGTTGGCAGATCCTCATAACCAGATATTCCTTTTAACATTTAAATAAAGAATAGTTAAATCTTATATAATATAATAATTAGGATCAGGCAATAAATAACATTTGCGGTAGATGTATTAAATGTAAACCAAAGAAAGTAAGTAAAAGTATATGATCAAAATCAGGCTATATCAATAGACTGTTGGATGGAAACCTATCCCAGCTGGGTTCAATCCTCTCACATCTATGTATCTAGCTGCCACAGAACTATTTCATCATTTCGGAGGTATTAAATAAAAAATTTTTTGAGTTAATTGGTAAAACAACATATTCTTCAGATCTGAGTTAAAGTGCATATCGCACTATCGTGGTACATGATATGCAAATAATGTGAAATAGTACTGTGTATGGAACTTTGTTTTGAAATATACAATTTTTTAGAAAACCATAGTACATATATAAAAGTTTATTTTTTTCAGTGACTTTTTACCTAGTAAAATTTGGCTGGCATGGAAAAGGTTAATAGGCACTATAATGTATTATATGTGTATGCGCAAAAAATCTTCAACAATCATTGCTCAGCATAATAAATTTATGATATTAGACCCATTGTAAGCGTTACTTTTGGATAAGGCGTAATTTTAATGTATGTTAATAATTGTGTAATGTTTTTAAAATATAATGGACTAGAGAATTGGGTTATCTGGAGCATGAGTTCTTGACGTTTCGCTGTAAAAAAATTATGATTGGAGTATTGAACTTTGATGTACATACAGATTGGTGTCTAGCAGTTCATATATAATTTTTGCCTAATATGTATGGCCATATAAAATATAAGATAAAATTAATTACAACAAAATGAATCAATAAAGAATGGTGAGGCCGATAAAGTCTTTATTTATAAAAAAATGTTAAAAATTTTCACGCAACATTGAAATGAGACTTAAAAATGTCCTCAGAACAAAAATTAGTTGTATACATGAAGTTATGTAAATAAGATGTGAAAATAATATTTTGCTGATGATTTTTGCTTAAAGGTAAGGCCCAATTATGAATAATTAATAATAATTAATGATTAAAAAACAATATCAGTGGATACGAATTGTCAAATGACAAACTGTATTTATAAGTCAAAAGTTCAATACGGCCAATTCAAATTTTTAGCCGTTTAGACTTACCTCCAGATAACCGAAAATTGAATGAATGGATTAATGATGAACATGAGTCTTATAAATAGCTACCTGACATACTTGAATGTCCATCGTGTTTGAACAGTTGCAGTATTGACATTGTTGCTTTGAATTGTTCATATTCCCTCACCATTTGGCGTTGGACCTGTAAATATAATTTCCATTATAATTATCCAATTTCATAATATTAGGCAGCACCCTATTTGGATGAGATATATATAAAAAACTTCAATTAGTAAATATGGTAGATTCTATGTAAATTGATAAAAAATATTTCACTAATAATTTAAATTTACATTGTGATAGGTAAATATTGTCAATTCAATTGTATGGTGATTTATAATGTCATAAGTCACCAAATTAATTTTTCATTAGAGATATATTATATCTTATTCACAATTATACTTTTTAGTGTTCAAATTTTAAGTTTAAGAAGTTTACAGATTTATGTTGATACTCAATTCTAGTATTGAAGTTTTTCAATGAATTTATCGAATAAATACTATGGCGAATGATACATGGTTTATTAAATTAATGTCAAGGATGAATTATTTTCAGTCAAATTTAATTTAATAGTAATTGACAATCAAAAAAAGTGTGAACTGTATCAAACGTCGTTTAACAGAATAAGAATTGTGTTTCTAATCCAATATCTTAGATTAGTATCGGGCATAGCCCAGAAACTTACATGTTGCCATTTGGACTTTCTCGTTTTGTCAGAAATTGTGATGAGAAATCTGTGAATCATCTGAACGACACCTTGGTAGTAGACTCCCGCAGATTCGTAGTTACCAGTCAGGGCCATTTCGCGAGCCAACTTCGTGTTCTCGCATATTTCCATAACCGATACTGCCATTATGGTCATTCCCGCGGCGTACATAAACAATACTGGGCTAAAATATCACAGCGTATTGCACATTTTACAGGTTTATATTGAACTTTCCATCCGTCTGTCCTGTCTTCGAGTGGACCTCCGTATCCGACAATGAATTATGACGGTTATTAAACCACGCCTCAGACATCAATTCTTTTTAAAGTAAATTTGTTTTTCACTTGTTTAACTATAACGATTCTTGTAATATTTCATGTTGTCATGACAATAATTCTCGACCGTCAAAAAACATATTCGTTCTGTCTCGTCAGTAACGTAAAGTTGTTGCGACAAATCACAACCTTTTTTGGTGTTTCCTACAAGTTGGTATCCTTGTAAAACGAAGGTAATTTTCTGTTATGTCAGTGCGCAGGCGTTGGTCACCTGAGTAATACGTTTTGTATTGTTGGCATCACTGGTTCTGCAATGAAGATTGAATATGGCGGTAAATTTGAAACAATATAAAATATGCGATTACCTTTCTTATTTCATATGATTATTTTCAAACTATAAATCCATTTAAACCCTGTTAATGAAACAAATTAGATTTTAAAGAGGTTTTTAAAATAAAGAAAAATAAATGAAAAAAATCTTTATTGTTCAAAACAAAATATGGTTGGAAAATATACATTTAATAAAAATGTACATTTTAGCAATATTAAATAATAAGATGCCAAAATATAAAAGTGCTTACGCGGTTTTACTAATTATCATAATATCTTCACCGTTATTTTAAATAATATCGATGAAACAAGTTCGATAATGTTTTCTTATTGTCTACTTTTTATTGGTAATAATAATTATCCGAATTTTTAGTGCTTACGGGTATGAATGCTACACATTTATTATTATACTATTGTGGTATTTTTAATAGATAATTACAATCGAATTTTTGACCAAAGTGACTGTGAGGATCGAAAATTAAATATATGGTACCGCATTACAACTTCAAAACAGTTGCAGTAGATAGCTCGCTGTCTATTACAAAGTTTGAATTCAATGAGTAAATAGCCAACAATATGTCTTGCGGCTCGCGTGACTGAAAATGGACTCCGTGTCGTGCGAAGTTTTTCTCATGAGAAATGAAACTAGCTGTAAATAGTATTGATCTGCTAACATCGCGGCTGTTTTATTTGAAATGTTTTCGCTGTAAACTGGACTTTTATTACCTCGTACGATTTTATTGAACAATTACACTTGAAAATTTGAAATATTTTATATGTTAATGGTGGGATGATGATATGGAAGTATGTATTTCGTATAATTTGTCTTTGGGTCAAATTAATTTATTACGGATTTTTTATAGCAATTCAAAAAATCATTTCGACTGTATTATTATGTATACTAAGATTCCAGGTTCAAGTATCGGAGTTGCATAACATTTAACATGTTTGAATGCGCATTTTAGATTAAATAACCGTCATCAACTTATCCTCGTGAAAAAGATTTTTCAAGATTATGAATGTTTTGAAACGGTTACACCAGAATAGAGGCTTTAACTCAAAAATATTATTACCAATGTATGACTGTCATATTCACACTAGATTTCCTATTAATTAATATACCATAACATAGTTTTTAAGTGTGTTGATTTAATTACATTATCAGAATATTTTTTTCTAATAAATAACTGAATCGTTTTATAGCCATACTTTATATAATTGCAAAAATATGGTATTAAATGACAGTGTGAACGTTATTTTATTGGATGAATAGATTTATTATTCGGATTCTCTTGGGATGGATTCAAACTCATTCTTTATGCAAATTCTTTTATTACAAATTTAATTCAATACTTAGCTGTGTACAATGTTTTTAATCTCTTGTGGATCATCAGTGAAAATGTTCAGAGTTGAAAGTAAAACAGTTGAGCTAAAAATAGCAACCAAAATGGCATGTGAAAATTTTATTTCGTTATAATTTCCCGTTTGGGAGAAGTCATTGTGACAAACAGATATACTCATGTATTTCCTGTTTTTTAATGAATATACTTTCTGCGATAGCACAAGTAGTATTAGGTTAAGAAAATCGGGAGAACCAATGAATGCTCGGTGTCCAACGAATAATAGTAATTTATAACGATAGTGATGAATTCAGCATGTGACTTTGAACCCGAGAAAATCTAAGCCAAGTCGAAGATACTTTCTAAAATATTTATTACATACTCATATTTTGGTATATCATATTTGTAGATTAATTCAAATGCAAAATGTATCGATTTACAAAAGTATCGCGATGTTTGTAAAAGTGGTTCGTACACAGGTTTGGTTATGTAGATATATAGCATAACGTAAGTTTTACGTATATCTACCTGAGTATATCTAATATGAAGTGAGCTTGGAAATATAGGCTAATAGATGGGGGAATATCGCGGGCTGCCACCGTATCGGAATATCAGCGCATCGCGAGATACTATAAACAAACACAGAGCCCAATTTTGCAAAAAGCTTTAAAATGTTTTATTTTGATAATCCATTTCAATGTATCATTAAATTTCACATTATATCTAAATCTCATTAAATAAAATGAGCCACTGAAAGAAATGTTTCATTATCGCAAGAAGTATGTCGTAATGAATTTGAGAGACACGTTTTCTAAGATCTCCATAAAAACATCTCTTCAATTCATAATACCTAATATGAAAACTTCGATCGAAATCGATAAAAAATATTCCGTATTAAACTACAATGAAGATCGATTGTTATCGGAAGAAAACATATTGTATATTTATCGAATGTTTGAATAGTTTTGTTTTCGAAATGTACTAGTCACGAAATGAAAACTTGTATGTTTAATTTTAAGCCTCTTACTAGAATATTACTTGTTAAAATTAGAGCCTCGTAAAACCTCAAAAAACTTTTACGCAAACACTTTTTAGCAAAAAAATATCGCAGATGATTTTATTTTGAATGGCATATATTTTTACTTATATTATTATTTTATTTTCATTACCTGATTCTTAACGTAACTAACGGTAGTGATTGAAGTGCCCAAGTTTTCTAAGATTTTTGTGACGCAGGTACATTAGAATTCTATAATGTGTAAGAATCCTGTTCTGATTTTTAGCTATTATCACCGATTATTGATGTAGAGAAATAATATATGTAAATGATATTTTTTTATACGAAAAAAAGTTTTAATAGTAGATAAAAATGTTTACAGTGTAAAAAAAGTATATATATTCAAAGCATTGTGTGGCCGAATAATTGATGATTTGGAAGTCTTATAGATAAAAATCTTCCGAGCAGTAAATTATGTGTAAATCAACCAATTCATCCCTGTGCAACAGTTTTTCCATCTTTCAGCTTTCGAAGCACGAAATGAAAATCCACAAGATGCCGCTACGGCCATTCTTGTTTCGGATCTTGCCGTTTAAAAATCATTTTGTTATGTTCACATATTTCACTATTTTAATCAACTTAATAAAGCGAAATTCAATTTTGTGTGCATACTTATATTAAATTTATTCACGCACTTTATGGCTATTAGTGAATTTTCCCAACGTGGTTCTAAATAATTTTCCTCTGACGAAGAGCCAAAAAATGTTAAATATAATTTTCGCTTTTATCCAGATTTAAAAACTGTTTTTTTTAAATATAATTATTGTATTATCGGTGAAATTTATTTGACTAAACAAAAGTGTGGAAATAATATTTATATCAGTAAAAACAAACTGTTTGTAAAATTATTTAGTGTAAAAATTAATAAAATTTGAGAACGTATTTTAAGAAATATGTATATTTTAAGTACTTCATTGGAGTGATCATAGAATTTGTAACTAGTGAATATTTTGATTGACAAAAATACAACAAAAGATGTGATGTGATTAAAAATATAAAGACTAATCAACGATTATAAGAAGAAGAAATATTCCACTAATTATGATTAAAAATATTACTATAGAATAAGTTAACGTAAATTTATTTTGGCATATTTTCTCAAATTTTTTGTTTCATATTAAATTTTATGATTTAAATCCGTTATTATGTCAATTATTAGGTATCACGGTCACAAAGAATTTAGTTGAAATATGCTCGAGTTTTTACAACAATCTAGTAATAAAATTATATTTTTAAATATCTATCAATAGATCAATCCATTTTCCTGATAGCTAATTTAGTTGTGATATCATAATCAAGTCAGTTTAATTGCTAGAGTCAATTTTATAGTATCGATACCATCAGTTTAGTCACGATTACTTTGTCGATCTAACTACTTTTAAATCAACGGGTGTAAAGTAGCCATATAACAATGTTTATTGTTTAGCTATTGTAAACTGGATGTAGTTGAAAGTTATTTCGTTTCGATTAAAGGTACGTTTTGTTGAACGAGTCTCCCCTCAAATTTCCTCTAAGTATGGTGGTAAATTTTATATTACAATTCAAAATAATCAGTGAGTAAAAAAATATTGTACCTATGTGAAAATGTGTCTAATTGATCCACAAAATAAAAATAAGCGACTTTCGAGTGATTCAACTTTTTTTGGCCACCTTACTATTCATTTCACTGACTCTATGGTAGGCACTTACTGAGTTGACCTTTCTTTGGAAAAATGACCACTTTGTTGTGGGTGGTAGAATTAATTTGCTCAATAATCACCTTGTATACAGTTGCGTGCTGTTTATATGACGGTGACCCATATTATTTACTTGGATCGTTTGTGAATCGCATAATCTACACGTGTGCAATGTTCACGGACCATGTGGTACCTGCCGCCCTTTTCCACGTCAGACCTAGAAGGGCAATATCCGGAAATTTGTAAATGCCGTGAACAGAAAATAAAAGGATTAGTTTCCGATAATCTTTTTCTGTTACGTAAAAATAAATGCACGGGAAATCAATTTTAGGAAAACAAAAATGGTTAAACGGAAGAAGGGCTTTGGAATATTTTATTATATGCGAACAAAATAATTATACATAATTTAGTTCAAGTTTTTCTCTGAAAAATAAAAATATATCAAAATTTTAGTTTTGTGGTTAATTAAACTTTATAAATATATAGCCAACAGGATAAGATGTAAAGGAGTTACTCAGACTAATGACAGGGTTTTTAAAAAGTAACATACACTTCTTCCGGAAGTTTTTTAATATGGGTATTTTTTATGATCAATTTCAACAAGAAAACTAATTAATTAATGTTTTAGACTAAAAAAATCTGATGTAGGTCTACGTGTTTAATTTTAGAGGCATATTATCGCAAAAGTGACTATTTTTATATTGACGTTTTCTTGATAGATTTTCGGATTGGCTCACTACACACGCGCCCAAGGCATCATAAATGAAGGGGAGCTCAAAATTAAAAAATATATGCGCGTATATTGCAATACGTACATATTTTTTACTATGACGAGCTAAAAACTTAACGAGAAACCAAGAACTAATTAAAAATATCGAAAAAAAAATTGCAAATATTTTTACCAGCCTACTGCAAGATGTAGGATGTATGTAGTGACGGATTTAGCACTCAAGAGTCGCCCCAGGCGAAATCATTTTTCAAAAAAAAAAAAAATTTTAGATCTCACTTTTATTGAATATTTTTCTTTCATCCAGAATATTGAGGCCCGCTCCTCGTTAATTTGGAGCCCTCATCAATTTTTAGGACCCAGGCGCGCGCCTAGTGCACCTTTAGGTAAATCCGCCACTGGGTGTACGGGTAGTAAAACTATCTCTGCATGGCCGCATTGAATTGCGCCTGGGGCCTCTCAAGTGCTAAATCCACCACTGATACGAATTCATTCTAAGCCGATTGAGAAGAAGTATGAAGTTATAATATTCCCCAGCTTAATTAGTTTTGTTAAGTAAGTTATATCATTATTATCGAGACAAGTCGAGTGACAAGATAGATATTTTTTTACATACTAATGCGTATATATAACTTAAACTAATTTATTCAACTAATCAATGTTTGTATTCCACAATTTTCACATTAACATATTTTATTTGTGATATTTCGTGGATCAAAATGATATGCATACTATAAAGCAGAACCAAACAGTAGATTTAAGCGACGTGAAACACTCACATGTCATTTTGGCTACTGTTTTTTGCTACTTTAAAAATCGTATTTTTCCTGTGGAAACTATATGACGTTAGAATTATAAAAGACATAAGGTGTTTGTCATGATTTCTGTTCAACCAATATAAATCTTTAAGTACGTATCATTACAAAATATAACAACTTGTTTATTAGCCATAGCATATGTGCTTACATGGGAATCAAAGGTCTTCGGCGACTTCGGCCCACACGATTTAGCATTGACTTCTGATTATTGATTAGAATTTTTAACTTTATACAGGTATCGCTTCCATAAAAGGATTAAAGCTGTGTACCATAGATAATAAATAAAAATACTTTATAATATCGCTATATGTGTGCGCAATAACAATAAAAATTATAAAGTGATTAGTGAAAAATATGGTGTTGTAAATACTTAAGTTATTTTGTAAACGAAAACGTGAAGTGATATTTCAAAATGAGTGAAAAATCGGATGCAGCCACCACTACGGATGACATGAAGGTATACTTGCAATAATTAAAAACAATCTAAATTTTGAAAATATTTTTCTACAAATCAGAGAAACATGCTTCTTTAATTTCACTTCACGCCTAAGTAATAAAACATAAAAGATGGACGAAAAGCATCACCGAAAAGAGAGTATCTAGTCGACGATGGTAAAATCCCATCGATATAATATGCTTTTGATTTATTTTGGCGTAATGAACGTTGTTTAGTTTGAAGCTGTGGCAGAAGTGTTTAGAGAAAAAAACTCCTGGCGTATTGGTCGTATCCATCAGTGTATGCAATTAATTTTATAAAATATTAGACGATCAACACTTTATTTAATAAATTCACTTATAGACATTAATACAAAAATATTATTTGTAGCAATTAAGACACAATGGTTATTTACCGATTCTTTGGTTCGATTAACGAGTATCGATTGTGAATATAGTGTCAATATATCGTGGATCAAAAAGTGACGTAAAAAAATAATTAAAAAATTTAAGTAATATTTTTTAAATAATATGTTAGCACTTTTATTTCCCGCGCACAATAGTTTATATTGTTACTCTTATAAATGGTCTAACCGAAATAATATATTGTATGGCACTTGTAGGAAGGCCCGACGGAAACTAGATTTGTTTGTTTCGGTTACCTACACCAAATATGTACAGTGGTGTGCTTACCGGTGGGAGTATTTTCGCCTTTGATATATGAACTCAAAGTACGTTCCACCAAATATTAAAATATTAACGTAAATATGTTGACTTTTCGTTAAAAGTTTATAACCAAAGAATTATTATCATAGTAGTACGAAATTCGTAGAATGTATGCCAATTATAAATTTTATTTTTATCGCGGAATGTTGACTCATATTTTTATTTTGTATTTGATATTTTAAAGAAATATATGATATTATATGATATGTGGGCTTCATATCCGGATATGCGGGTTCGATTTCCACATTTATTGGATTTAAAAGATGCTACATGTCTTTAAATTGTGGAGATACATTATACTCCACATTTGAAATGAACGTCTTCATGTGTAGATAGATCCGTATGCCCCACTTTTATATGTTTTAATAAAATATCACATCTTATAAGAACATAAACTATTCATTATTTTATAATATCTGAAATCACAGTATTATATTTTGTTTTTAAAAAAAATATCTATACGTATTTCATACCCATGTCAATATAGTCAATAAAGTCAAACTTATACTTAAATTGGGAAACCTTTTTGATTTGTTAACATTACTAACCACAATTAATCAAATATTTCACAAAATAAAAGACAAAACAGTAAAGCTCTTGTCTGTAGATTATTTAGTAGTGATAGTAACTTCTCAGGGTGCCACTGTGACTATACTTTACAACACAAAAAAGAATGGAGGGCCAAAATTAGATTAGGGCAGATCAACGCACTGCACTGGTAGGATTTCTTTGTTTTTTTTATTCCAACTTACTTTAGTTCCTTGGCTTAAAAATAAATTCGTAGGTGGATTATAGTAGCTCAAGTATGAGTAATGAAAATTAGCTTTATATACTGTAATCAAAAAGTATACGATTTCTCCAAAATTATTTTTAATTGATTAGTATCATCAACAATTATTTTTTGTGATATATCGAACAAAAATAACTAGCTTTTGATTTATGTGTGGAATTATTTCTCAATAAATCGATTGATTAATTGGCTAATAACCGATTCTTACGAAAAGAAGTCTTGAATTCTTTACAATGGGGAGATCCTTATATTCGGCTTGGTTTTATTAACAATGTTTGGATACTTATGGACCACTTTCGGAGCGGGCGTGGTAGAAAAATCGTTATTTACAAAAAAAGTCACTATTCTTTATCATGCTAGTTCTTTGATCATCGATTAAAAAAACGAAACATGTGTTATAAGAGAAATAACCAAGCACCAGCCACAGATAATTCCATATACAAATTAATTGTTATCAACTAAGCACCGAATACCCTAAAAAATGGTCATGTTTAGTTGGTTGCAAAAAACAATACACAATACATTTTAGTTCTTATGATATTGTCATTTTAAAGCAGTGTATTTAGTATATATGTATACGACATTTAATTATAACTTTTAATTAGAAACAAATTCATATCATGTCAAAACTATATTCAATTAAAACTTTAAATTTCACATGTTCACAGAAGTAGAATATGGACTGTAAAATATTATGGTTACAAAACGATATATCGTATTTAATCGTAAGCAATTTTAAAAAAATCACTTGAGATAATTAAAATTCAGCTATTGTTTCATCTATCAGGGATCTTAAGTGTCTATTGTTTATATTGTTACTAATTACGACTGAGCAAAATTATTTTCCAAAAAAATAATTGGTGTTAACTATGTCGGTTACGAAAGAAAAAAGTTTAATCTTAAATTTTTTAAAGTATTCACTGTCGTTTGGTTGATTGTGGGCCTTAAAAGAGACAGTTTTCACTTCGAGTCCCATTTATGAATTTAAAATATTCGTTTCTGTGTATTTATCTATATTCAGGACAGGCGGACTTACGTAAATGGCTAACCGATTCTTGTAAAATGTCTATCACAAGACATATAAATTGTATTTGTCTACCAGAATAATGTAGAATACTGTAGATTATTAAAAATCTATGTATGGTTCGATATAAGGTTGTAGTCGTTTGGATTAGGCGAATCGCTACATTTATTTATTTCTCGGGAAAAGGTCTATTTAAGATATATAGTGTCATTATATTATCTCCGTATGCATCTAAATTTTATTTATGGTCCTATAGACAGACAGAGTTTACAATGCTCAACAGCAAAACCTACATCGTGGAAGGTAAACAAAATTAATTCGATACTCATAAAATATAATATAAATCTTCATGAAAGTTTAACATTAGTTTCTATACATGGCAATGAAAATTATTAAATTTAATAGTAGAGTGGGAATTTTATAAAAGAGCTTTATTTTAAATAGAACAAAAGAAGTTTTGTGATAATTATAAAAAAAAAATAATAATTCAGTATTTTGCCGGATAGAATGAAATCATAAATAATATATTCGTGTAACATTTTCATGCGCTGTCAGATTTAATTTGAAAACGGTTGAACGTAGACGAACAATACGAGAAATGTACGAAATAATAGACAGTAGAATGATGGTAGACGGTAATCTAATGACACAAACCCATGCGTCAATTTTAATTTTCTTTCCGTTTTTTTCACAATGTAACGGTAGTACAATTTAGGCTGTTTTTATCTTTGTCTGAAATGAATGTACGTACGGACATTATTTTCGTTAAATAACGAAACATTTAACAAATACACAGATGTTTTTCGTTATAACGTAATCTGTAATGAATTTAGATTGTATCATACTATGACTATAAATCATTAAATAAAAAAATATCAAACACACAGATTTTGACATTATGCTGTAGCTTGTCCAGTTAATCCATTAAAACAATATATTCTTCACAAAATATTATCACAAATATTTATTATATATTTGACAATAATCAAAGTTAAAAATATGCGAATCGCAGTCGATTTCGTATTTTAGAATAATTGGATAGTTTTATTTATTTTATTTCTTATTGTTAGCGACATGTTTTTACGATAATAAGATTCAAGTTTGAACGGCATTAGATGAAAACACTCAATTACATTCATTTATTTTGCTTTTCTAATTCAAATTATTTTAAAGATTAAAATTTACTGAAAATTTCCGTTGTTAAATTGTTTTTTAATTTATAATTTTTTTTTCAGACGGCTCCCTTGTGCCTGTTCTACTTTTCTCATCCATTTGGAATTCTTTCGCCTGATCCTCCGTCGGTAGTGAGAGCACCTCCAGGCGGTCTATCATCACCGTGGGCCCCAGCATTTTCAGAAAGCTCTTGGAGAGTACCCACGAATCTAAATATGAGAGTGCCTCCGTTTTTTGATACTGATCTTGAGAACGAGGCAGGGGTATTTCGCCAGAGAAAAAACAATGTAAATATGAGTCCACTGCCACAAAAAAATGTCAAAACTAGAGATTTAAGAGGTAAACCTAGAAAACTAAGTAAGATATTTTCAAATAATATAGATAACGAAAGGAGCTATATGCAAATTTGTAAAAATAGTAACAGAAAAATAACAGCAGATATAAGTTGTAACGACGGCGCTGAAGAAAAACCAAAACGATTGGATAGTAAAAAACGTGACAAATTAATTTGGGATGGTGGAAAGCAAAGTTACAGAAAGAAAAATAGCAACTGGAATAATACCAAAAATGATGAGTATAGTGTAACGGATAAAAACAGTGCAAAAGCGAGATGTCAGACAAATTTATCACGAGAAAAATGTCGATTACAAAAATCTTCGGGATATAATTCTATGAAAACTTTGCCACCCATTGACTCAATATTCAGCGAAACCTGCAAGGGTGTAGAGGTAAAAGACGAAGACAACAATCCAAGGTGGCCAGATTTGAATAGCACGAATAAATTTAGGAGAAAATCACTGCTGCCACCAATAGAAATGAGACGACTGCACAATACTCCACCGAAACGATCAAGTCAAAAAAATATAGAATTGAAGAATCATAGCAACATTAGAATAGAAATTGAAGAGTACCCAGGTTGTTTGCATGAAAATCTTGACAATTTAGAGAAAGTGACGTTCGCTGACAAAGAAAAACCAAAAAAGAGAAAGAGAAGAATTCGAAGAAAATACAGACCAATTATAAAGTCATCCCGTGGGGTAAACAAAGGTAGGAGTAAGCCGAATAGAAGTGCTGTGAGGAAATTGGTGAACTGCCTCTTGCAAAATGTAGCTTCAGGTAAGCCGATTTTGAAGTTAATTTTCTTTATTTGTTCTTTTATTTGTGAGAAAAATATACTTATTTCTTCAACGCACATATAGCGCAAGTAAAATTTTCTTTTTAATAAGCATGCCTAAAAAGCATACGATGAAATCAGATTAATAAATAGTAAATTAAATATTTTGTTTTTAATATTTATTTAATTCCTACATTTTTTAGGAAATGAAACACTCAGAAGGCATGGGGTAAAAAAAAATCATTTCACGATATACTTTTTAGTTGATTTTTACGAAACTTTCTATGACCATTATTCATATGTTTGATTATTCATTTTTTATAAGTAGTAAATAGTAAAATAAACAGGTTTGTAAGTAAAATATTCAATTATAATATAATGTTTAAATATATTATTATATAAGGCAGAAGTATTATATAATAAAATAATGCATGCATAAGAAAGCGTTTCCAAGAAAGGACCTAGTGAATTTATGATATAATACGTTATTGGCCCTCAGTTATTATTGATTTAAGCATTTAAAAAATGTAAATATAGACATTAAAAATTCTCATAAATATTTCTTAGAGGTCCCGAGAGATACCGGGGAAATTGTTTTGTGGTAACAACTTGGTAAAGAATAAAGATAACACGTTGAAAGGAGAACACGTTTTCATTGACCCGCTTCAAAGGCTGACAGGTTGACAACCCCACTATATAAAGTCTATAAAACTATCGACAAAATATTTTATAGCAAATATTTGAATTTTGTCATACTGAGAGGAGAGTTTTTAAATCCAAAGCTTCGATAAAATTTTGCGCTGATTATATGAAAGCGACGGACTTGAGATTCTTAGTAAAACACGATATCTAATTAATACTTCTCAATGATTAATATTTTTGACTGATGGTGCTTGATGGAAATTGATTTTAAATTCTAA
>JAGVSQ010001287.1:17384-30295 GCA_022683975.1 Rhyacophila evoluta | reverse complement strand
ATGTGTAGATCCATATGCTCCACGTTGGGAGCGAACATGGTATAAAAAATAAAAAACCTATATAATATGCTGTCTTTACTTTATACAATTTAGTAATGATGCACTGAAAATGAAAATATATTCAATAATATAATGATTTATAAATTGGTGCTAATATTGAACAGTTATCATAAAGTAAAAATTAAGGAATTTTAACAATATTAATTAAACCATTAAAGTTTTATTCAAATTAAACTACAATAATTCGTAAATTTGAATCATTACATTCACAGTAAAATTGTTGATGATCGTTCTTTTTATTGTTATTATCATCTTGGATTTTTGTACACTAATCTTTAAAAACAGATGGCTAGAGTAAATCCTGAGGGTACGGTAGTATGACTTTGTTCGTAATACGAAGATAAAAAAATGCACCATGCGACCACTGAAGCTGCAACGCTATACCTTGCTCGGTCACATATTGTAGAGGTCCTAAAATTTTTTTTATCTGATTTGCTTATTATCAAGTCAATCGGACATTGACATTTTGGAAAGCCGATACATATTATCTACATAATGTATTCGGAGGAATCACGGCATGCTATTATAACCTGGGAGAACACAAGAGTACGGGCAGGTGACAGAGATTATTGGGGATTCTAGGTGGCATGAGTGGCGACCATATATGGTGGACATAGAAGGCGAAGATTTGTTGTAATACTTTGTAGAGGTAACACTGTTTAGTGACCATGAGCGACGTAAATGCAAATTCTGTGTAGCATTAATAGGCAACACTTCTAGCGGCGTTGTCAATTCGTGAAAAAGTTGGCGGTCTTTACGTTTTCCTTACTTTTGCATACGTTCGACTGTTAATACACTCAAAATGCCGAAAACAAAAAAACCTGCAAGTGATTCTAGCGATAGCGACGATGGGCCTGTAGATGTAAGCTAATAAATCGAATTTTAATATTGCTAAAATCCCATTTAATCACATCTTTACATAATTTGTAAGCCCATTATGGTGACATTACATTCCTATTGTTTCAATTATTGGGCAAGAATTACCTTCGAAACTTATAAATGTACCATAAATTGATGAGTCGTATATTAAACACGAAATTCGGAGACGAAGCATTTATATTAATGAATGTCATATCAACTCGATTGCCGGCATATCGTATGTGAAGTCAGTAATACTCATTCTTTCCATAAGATATAAAAGAGTTATTGGCATATGTTCTCAGTGCTTAATTCACGTAATAACCCATTGCACCCTCGCTCATGGCTTAATTATTGTATGATTGCTTTCGTCAAGTAAGTAGTTTACATAACCTATAAAGACATCTGTCAATTTTTACACACATTGACATTGCGTTAGGCAAATTTTATCACATTAATAGATTTATACATAATGAATAGTGCAGCCACTTCTCTCTAATGACTTACTAAGTGATGTTGAAAAACTGTAAATATGTATGAAGTTTACCCATCTGTAGAACAGTATTTATTATCCACCAGCTTGCATACTAGTATTAATTCCTACAGTAATATGCCTGTTTTATTTTTTTGAAAATAATCTGTTTTGTGCATATTTAATAAAATGGGAAACTCCCTCTATACATCTATATTGTAAAGAGTGAGATTACGAGAGGGAGATATATCGATGGCTTAATCTGCAAACCAGCTAACTCCATTTGTGTGAAATGTTCAAGTGCAACAATAACCTTGGTGAATTGATATGTTACTGCATGGAGTTTGTCGGCGTGTGCGGGTGATTTTAGGTTTTTCATTTTTTTGTGTGCTATAGAAAAATTTAAGCTGAATAAAACGGCATCAAAATCAGTTTTTCGAGCATGGGTGGAATTAGCTGGTTTGCAGATTAAGTCATCCAAATGTATTATGATACCATTTGTTCGATTGAACTTATTATATTTTCCACCTGCATACCAAATTTTCACCACTATCTTATCTCCACAATATAATAATGTAATAATTGTTTTTTAACAGTTGGATGTTAGCTATTCTTTCAATGAGAGAGAAAGCTATAAGCTATAAAACGTTATCCAAAGATAATAATTTACTGATTTCTGAATTCATGCTCGCTGCCCAATAAGCAATAAACATTTTTTTCCTCTTTAGAGAAATCCTCCACCGTCAAAAAAGGCAAAGGACTCCAAGGGCAGTACCGCTAGCGGAGCGAGAACTGAGGACAAAGAACCAACGTGGGTTTTACAAGGCACCAAGCTTGTCAAAGTGAGGAACTGGAAAGGCAAAATCTATGTAGACATCAGGGAGTTCTATGAAAAAAATGGAGAAATGCTCCCTGGGAAGAAAGGCATCAGTCTCCCTGTGGATCTTTGGAGAAAGCTCATCTCCATTTCTGGTGAAATAGACGAAGTCATTGCGTCATCCTAGTAAAAATTTCATTTTAAAACAAAGTTTATTAAAAACCACAATTATAACTGAAACAAATTGAGTGATTTACAAAAGTTCAAAAATGTCATATTTTTTGTAATACCTAATGCCCAATTTGTATTGAATTTAGAGTGTTCAACGTTACTAATTATAAAAAATAATTCTATTAATTATTGTTTCTTTCAGTATTGTATGTTTACATAAGTAAAAATTTATAAATATAGATATTCGAATTTTAATTGCATTATTTTTTAACTTTTATTGTTTAACGCATAATATTATAATTCACATATGTAATTTAAACTAGGAAACGATGGCGCATTTGAAAAATTGTTTAAATCTCTAACCCTATATTGTATTTACACTACTATATCAGTATACACTAACAAAAATTGGGGTGACATTGCACATATCAGTCAAACTTTCTGTAGTAAAAATAATATGTAACTATCTAGGTTGAAATTAATTGTTATCATTGACAGTTATCAGCTGTAACTAAATAAGTTCTTTCATTCATCCCAACTATGTTAAGTTGCATGACATGACATTATTTTCAGATTATTGCTCTTATTTATATATATTTAAATATAAGCGTGTGTTCTGTTACTAATATAATTATGTGACATTTATCATATTTTTAGAAATTTATTTATAATTAATATATTTAGTATATTATAATATCCATTTGAATTTGTGATACAGGTTATATGGAAATTCCTGCAAATCTCACTTCAGTATATGAATGAAAATTAACTATACTATAAATGAAAAAAACATATACAGACCTACTATTATGTAAAGCATCATTTATTTATAGAGGTAAAGCATCAATAATGGGTATACCATTGGTGTATGTTTAAATTATATGACTATCGTATCAATTGAAGATAGATAATCCATTTCAAAAGTTGTGAGTTGTGAGGTAAATAAAACATGAAAAATATACAAGTCAACGTTTATTATTTCATAAATCATCTTATAAATGAGTAAGATAAATGAATACATTTAGCTCATTCTTCAGTTACCAGACAAAGATATAACACAAATATCTTTCCAAACACCCTCTTACAGAAGGTATTCACGCACTACATTCCCGCAGTTATAAACTCAGGAATCACTGAAGGAGAAAATAGATCTAAGGTCTGAACATATTGCTTTACATGTAAGGCCCTATAAGCATTATGCATTAAGTATTATCTTTGTAAAAATATCTTATCATATTAACACAATACAGGCTGATGACTATTTGTGTCATTTATTCAATCGTTGAAGGCCGCCCACACATTTCTGTGGCATTCAATATAGGGAAAGATGGCATAGAATATATTCTATACATTTTGAAAGTGACATTTTTGGTAAAAAATAGCAACAATTACAAAATTTAAAAAAATATGAAACATAAAATATTTAATTTATGTACACTTTTCAAATACACTAAAACCATATACCATACTACATAACTGTAATGCACAACCCGTGTGAAGTGTCTTGGTTCTTTTTTAATTGAGTAATGTGAACGTTTTTTACTCCTTTATTTTGGATCGAGAATAATTGAAAAACAAATAAATTATGCTACCAATGAATAAGGTTGGAGGTTAAAGTTACTGTAAATATGAAATCATTAGTTAAATACTTTTGAACAATATAAAATTACTAATGGGAGACATGGAAAATGAAGAGTGTTTTCGAATGGTGAATTGTAAATATAAAAATTTTAAGAGCCTCTGGATGTCATAAATTATTTATTATTATCGCCGACTCATTTTACGTATTTATTTAACTTTTTTTTTATAAAAACAACTTTTATATGCACCCTTGGACTCACCTATGTGAGCACATTTGTATTAGAATAAATTGGGAATAATGATCTCAGTATACATGAATTTATTCTTTGCCAATGTACAATTTGCTTACAGTAAAAATAATTACAGTAATTTTCAAGTCTAATTTTTTAAATATGAAATGAATCAGATTTTTTAATAAAAAATCATTTTTTATCTAAAGTAAAAGGTTGAGAATGTTTGCCTAGCGGTTAAAGTTAGGTATATTGGATATTTTTGCAAACAAATCTTAGACCTAGAGTAATTATTCAAAAGGTTAGAGCGATTTTAAAAAAATTTAAAAATCACGCTATTTCTTGCAAATACCAGCGGCCACTATAGTGTTAATAAAAAAATATTTGTTAAAAAATCGAAAAACATGGAAATTTTGAAAAATAGTATTAATTATGGGGTCACACAAATATAATTAATAAAAATATCTTTACTAAAATATTCAATAATATTTATTGATTTGTCAATCTCCTTCTTGCTCATCCAGCTGTGCGAGGAGAGCAGCACGCTGTGTTTCTAATTCTGTTTCACTTAACGCAGCTGCTTCCATGCCAGGTGGTGACCTGTGACTGTGGAAAAATAATTATCTTTACTAATGACATACATAATGAATTGAATCCTAATATTCCTAGTATTCGAGAAAAATCTCTCAGTCATTCATAAATTTGAGATGGAATAGAGATTGGAGTTTCAACCCAAGAGAACAACTAAAAACAAACTAATGAGAAATAACCCAATTCTTTTATTCTCACCTGATAATACCCCCTTTATCAGGACTCTTCCTCTTGTCTTTCTTCTTTTTGGGTTTATAAGCGGGTAAGATGTCTTCTCTTTCTGGTGTCTCTGGCGCAGGTCGTTTGGAAGATTTTTTTGATTTGTGTCGTGAATCTTCACCAGGAGATATCTCCCGAGTTGGCGAGCCATCCGGTGAATGCTAGATAAAAATATAAAAGAAATACATATTACTGCCACTTTAACACGTCCACCTAAGATTATTTTGTAAGGATACATTCACAAACAATGTCAAATATTCATTGCAACTGAACCTAAATGCTAAATAAGTCTGCTTCTGTATATGCTATCTGGCCACCTATTAAACAATGCAGAATTTGATACAAATATGGAATTTAGACAATTTCTGAGGCGATAAACAAAATGAAAAAATCTTACGGGTGTTGGAGAATGTTTTCTATGTTTAGATTTCTTGGGTTTTTTCGATTTTTTGACATCAGTTCCTCCGTTGGAGCTCCACGAACTAAGTGATCCAGCAGGAGATGGAGTTCTACGAGATGGTCTACCGCCATCTCTCTCTCCGGCACTCTCAGAGCCCTATCAAAAAAAAGAAATATATTTGTATAATACAATATGGTAAAGTACAATATAAATATTTAGTGTGTTATAAATGTATCTCAACTGTGAACTAATATTTTCCAGCAGGCTAGAGAAACGTCATATTCTTAGTAACGGAGGTAGTGTT
The DNA here is from genome assembly GCA_022683975.1 of Rhyacophila evoluta. NCBI lineage: Eukaryota > Metazoa > Arthropoda > Insecta > Trichoptera > Rhyacophilidae > Rhyacophila > Rhyacophila evoluta. The sequence goes on along the minus strand of JAGVSQ010001287.1, from coordinate 24,592 downwards.
TGATATTATCACCTTTTTTAGAAGTTAATTAATGAATTGAAGAATAAGACTATTAAATAGACATTAAGAAAATAATAACTAATCGAATAGCTAAACATTTCAAAGTATTTTTCTATTTTTTTAATCAATAGTTTTTTTTAGAAATAGTAACAATTTTAAACATCCGCTTTCTAATGATGGGAGAAGAGTGAATGATATTTCTCACAATTATTATTAAAATATTTCCCATACCATTAGGTGACATTATCAAATTAAATTATTATACAAACAAATTTTACTTACCAGTGGAGTGTGTGATCGTGAACGCTTTTTATTTTTCTTGTTACGTTTTGATTTTTTGGATCGTGAATGATAATGCGTGCAACTCTCCTCCATTTCATGCTGATACTCCTGAGAGGGAAAATAAACATTTTGGATAGTTATTAATGAACTGTAATCTTGTCGAGAAACTGTTCGTCCTTTCATGATTGAAGATAGATAGACAATGAGATTCTATTTAAAATAATTCGTCATAAAGACATTTTTTTTGTATGTACAAGCCAGAGATGGAAAAATTTCATAAGGGATACTAATAGCATGAAATTAAGACTGAATCTTGTATATTGTCAACAGTTTCCTGCACATAATCTTTGCTAGCCTAATTTACACAATAAGTTGGGATTGTTAACCTTGTATATGCGTGCTCTATCGCTCTCACTGGATACGGCATCGAACTCCTTGCTGCTTAGATCTAATGTCAAACTAACTTCCTCCCAAGAAAGCAGTGGATCAACTGAAGCTTGACGCAAGCCCCACTTGAAGGCGGACTCCAACTTTTTGATTGCTCGATTCTCTTCCTTCATGCGGTCCCTCTCCCTAGATTCAGCCTATAATCAACACTACTTATTAGTAAAATGTAGCAGTGATACATGTAAAAAATATCTAACTTTAATTTGTTTTTCTCGCCATCATTTGAAATTTAATCAAAAAAAACTTTATACAATGTAATTTTTTTTTTATGATATATACAAAACACATACTCTAAAGCCTATTCGAGTGATAACATAAAACAATATTGTTAGGAAGAGTTGTCTTATAAAATTGATTTTTGCACATGAACTAATTTACAAAAGATCAATAGATATAATAGATTACACACAAAATAAAAACTGAACCTTTTCTAAAAGCGAATTGTACGTGAGTTTCACATTTCCCGCATCTAATGAAGCAGATTTACTATCCTCACATACAACCGTCGCAAAATCTTCAAAAGACGTGGCTGTTGTCACTTCAAAGAGTTTGTCCTTTAATATCTCTTTAATGATTTTCTTTTCATCGTGGAATCGGGCTTTGAGATCTTCCACATAGAACTTAAATAGATCCAAGGGAGTTGAGCCGCTTTGTCCTAAAATTAAAAAAATATAAGACATAGATAAGCAACTATATCTTGATTATTTTATAATAAAGTAAAGATGCAGATCAATAGTATTATATTATTACTCGTGTAGTATTCAGTCTTCACATTGTGAAAAATCATACACTACATTTCTGTAGTGGATATCTACATGCCCCACTTTCGAAGTAGTCGTAAAACTTAAAAAAAAAAAATTATGGTGTAACCTTGTAAGTTCATATATTGTAGTTCTGAACATTTAACAGTTGTTCTATTCAACAAACCAATCCTAAAGTGATGACCAGTCAACAGTTATTATTTTTTTACCAATACATAATAAATTTATTAGTAAATAATTAATATATTACACAATCTTACCTAGCATTGCAGAGAAACGTAAATCTGCTGAGATCAGTGGATACAACTCGACCCAGAGAGACATTGACGTCAGTTTTCCCTCTTCGTGAAGGCTATCCAATAGAGCCTGAATTTTTAAAATTAATGTTATGTTAAATTTCGACAAAATTTCTGTTTATAATTCAATTTACTACTAGCAGTGTAGCTTATAATATAATATGTTATACTATAAATTGAGCAGCAGATAAAATTATAACAAAATTAGTCCATGGCAACAACTAGAGCTGGGACGATAAAGTCACAGAACTATGTATATTCATAACTATATAACAAACAATTGATTTTATATTTAAAGTTAATTATATTCTTAATTAAGGTATAAAAAAATAAATACCAAAAAGCTGTCTCTATTTTTCCTTTGCCCTCGTTTATTCCGCTTCTTCGTCTGTTCACGTTCAGCCAAGTATTCCGATTCTAAATTTCTGATGTGTTGTTCAAATACCACCAAGGCATCTTCTTTATCCATACCTAGAAGACTGACATCAGTTTTAAATGCAACATTCTCAAGTAACATGACCTGAGCCTCACTCCATGTCGTTCCGTAAGCAATTTCAGTCATGTTATCCAAAACCTGTCCCAGCATTTTCATATTCCGTTTCTTCAAAACCTTGGCCTCCTCTTTTTCTCTCTTAGCCAGAGAAAACACGCAATCTTCGTAAATATCTCTTCGGTCTTGATCTGCAACACAGCGCCAAACCTAGAAAAGAGTAAAATATATTCAGCGAAACTCATATCAAATTATTAACAACAGCAGAAGCAGCATTTTTAGTTACAAAGAGACACAAAATATCCTGAAAAAAATGCCATCGCTAACAATTCTTTTTCCAGTGTTATTGAATTTTGAAATATAAACAAATTCGTTTCTCAACTAATACGAGATAAATGTTAGAAAAACTACTTACTTCTAAATTTGCAAACATTTCATCGCACTTATAGTACTTTGTGAGGGACGTCATTTTTTCAGAGTTCAGCAAAAACTGTTCAAGATTCTCTCTATTCTTTTTAGTTCTCAACCTTAAAATTAAAAGAAAAATAACATATTATTGATTGATTTACATTCAGATCCATTGTAATAACTAAGCAAGTATACGTGGAGTTGGAATAACATCTATTATTTTTAACATAATGTACATACCTCTGTTCCTCTCTTTCTTCTTTGCTCTTTTGTGTTTTGTAAGCGTTAAAGGCTTGTTTTTTCTCATTGAGCCGTTTCAGAGTGGGATACCTTGCGTCTTTCGATATCAGTTTAACACACTGCTCCCAAGAAGAGTTAGATGGCACGTTCTATAAGAAAAAAATATAGGCAACGAATTTGAAATACCATAAAATACCAAATAGTACATGTTAAGCATTATACTAAGGGACAAAATCTAACCTTTTCTTTGAGAAGTTCCTTGAATGCTTCTATTGCTTCCTTTTTATCTTTGAATATAAGTTTAGGCTCGGGCGTTGAATTGCGACTGTCCGGTTGAGAGTTTGGAGTCTCATTACTGTCTTCATCTGCTATATGAAAATAACTAAGATTATACCTATCAAATATGAAAACAATCTAGGAAAATTCAGTTGAAAAATTGTATTATACCCAAAGAACTTGAGTGAGTAAAATATCTGTTTAATAAATCCAATGATTTCAATTTCATTTTATTTAAGTTTATTCAGCACTTGTTTTCAAGTTTTTTTTGCTATGGGAAAAATTAATTTACATTGACTAGCCGACTAAATTGCTTATGCTTGATATTCAAACTTTGCTTTGCAGCACATACTGATACATCACAATTTATGTTTAAAGTTTTTAGTAATTATTTATACATAAACATTATATGAATAGTTTTGGAAATATTAAATAATTCATTGAATTATTTTTAATTGATATTATACTTTTTAAGGATTTACTGGCTTCAGTGTCAATTGCTATAGAAAATATTTAAGCAACAAGTAGCTTAATGCCTAAAGTGATTTAGCAGTGCTAAACACATAACAAGACTAAAAGATATGACTCAAAATAACAAACATACCAACAGGAGCTGCTGCAATGGGTGATGGAATTTCTATGGCCGCCAAAGTTGCAGCCATGGCTTGATCCAGAGCCGACTGAGCGGGGGCCGGAGTAACCGGAGGTGGTGCAGTAGGAGGTAGAACAATTCTATGAAAATATATTAAAAATAATTCAGCTATTCTAATAGGAAATAAAATTAAATAAAAATTCAGCTCCCCAAACTGTAAAGCAAAGCCATCATTGTGTTTGTTTAGATTTTTCGGTGTATTTGATACTGCAAGACTGTTAAAAATTAATACACTAGTTTCAATGTCAGTAGCTGCTGAATCTAATATTCATGAATATCATTTTAGAATAACTGAAATCTTTACACCCCGAGACTGCATCTGTCTTCAAGAACTGCACACAGTTATGAAAGTCTGTTTCTGTATTTAGCAAACAAATGATCACTGTACATGTACGATAGACAGTCAGTGCAAGAAGAAGTGTAATATTAATTCTTACAATGCGGCACCTTCCGTCGCAATTCTATTTTTAATTTCCTCCAACTCTTTGGGCATGATCCAGCTGGACTGTTTGGTGTTAACGTTATGGTAATAGACTTTTCCTTTATCCGATGTGTACTCTTTCCAAACACACTGCGACAGCAAACGCTATAGAATAAAAAAAGAAACATATAATGAAGATATTTAAGTATTTAGTAAATACATCAATTCTGCTGAGAAAATAAACATGGATGGAAAAATTTACCACAAATAGGAGAACAAGCATAAAAATACTCCATAAAATAAAAACAATAACAATGATACAATTGACGTTTTCTTCCTGACCCTTGGCATTCTTTTCTGCAACTATCTTTTTTATTTCAAGAAAAATCTTATTTGTAATGATTATGTACTTTTTAAACTAACTCAACGTGAATTTCAGTAATTCTGGATCTGATACAAGATACATTTCCATTCATAAATATAAATAACTACTCATATTGATAGTTACTTGTTAATAATTACGTTTAACAGGATATTGAAAAATTAAGTTACAATGTTTATTTTATTTATTTTTACATACCGTTACATTGGCTGGGCCACAAAAAAATTCGCTGTGGATAGCATACAGCCCACAGTCCAAAAATTTGACATACTTGATGTATATCAATTTGTGTGTACAAATCTATCACAGCTCTTACCTCCCAAGTAAGTGATATTTCACTTTTTAAAAATTATTGCAGGACATCATTTAGTCACAAATAGATTGCATCTTTAAATTATACATCTTCATTTAAATAAATTACGAACCTCAGAAGCTGTTTTGAGCTCATCAGGTTTCTCCCAAGCACTTAGCTTTGTTGTTGAATTATAATAGTATGTTCTGCCATCTGGTGCCTTGTGCTCTGTCCATGGTACAACTTTTTCTATTGGAACAGGAATCTCTGGCAGTGGTGCTACAGGCATATCCTGAAATAAACATAAATTCACGTAATAACTCTTAATTACACATAGTTTTTACCGGTGCACATCTGTATTAGAAATTAATGTGAATAAAACGAACATTAGATGTAACAATATTTGTTTCACTCAGACAAAATATCAAGTGCTGATATCATTAGATACCTAGTACTGCAAAAAACAGAACACGGTACTTGGATTTTGGCAGTGCTGCTTATGACATTATATCATGGAAACTAACGACTCAGAAAAACAATAAACTGAGGGGAGTAGTTCCAGCATTTTGTGTATGCAAAAACTATATAGCATCCTTTTCAATCAATATTTTCAAAAATGATTTTGTCTACTTGTTTACATGCTAAATCAGTGGTTTCCGACCAAAGAGGTGGTGACTATCGCCAGGGATGGTGTCAAAATTGAAAACATGTATATATTATCTATTAAAAAAATAAAAAGGAGGAATTTTTTTGGAGGGGTAGTAGCAAAAAGTATGGTTTTGGTAAACACCGTCAACTGTGCTATAAAAAAACATGGTATATTATATATCGTATTTGCAGTGAATATTTGGATAGCTGTATTTAGAATGAGGAGATAAGAGAATACACCATACAACCTTACATTGCATGTGAGGTGAAGCCATGTAACATTGGACTGGGCTCAGCATGCTACAGTTACTGTAGTTTCTATAATGGACTTCTTTCTAAAAATTCAGATTTATTATAGGTCTGACGACATTTTTAGGAATTTCATCGTAACTTTAGATCGTTCTTTTATCGACCTCCTACTGTTTCATTTAATTGATATTGCGTCATGGCGGCATTTCTAATGTATTTCTGATTTTAGAGAAATGCACCATGGCACACTTAGCATCGTCTCGCAACATACTACTGTGCCCCAGCACAGCGTTTGCAGAGCACTGCCCTAGATGGCCGGGGAAAAAATGGATGAATTGTATTTTTTCTTTCGTTCAATCCTGTATTAATGTAACTAACTTTACGTTTTTGTTTCACAGTAATGCGTTAACAAATACCAACATAAACACTTGGGTTGCATATATCCTAAAACAAAAACTACAGAATAATGTTCACCGTTTATTACTTACCGGTCTTATAGCTCCAAATCCAGGTGGCGGTATAGAAAACGGAGGAATCATAGGTTGAAAGCCCATCGGAGGAGGAATAGCAGCCAAGTTTGATGGAATATTGGGCGGCATGTTTTGAGTAGGAGGCATCGGCATTGGTGGCAATCCTGGTTGCATTACACCCATGGTCACAGGTGGTGGGATTAAGGGTGGAGTAGACATCACCCCGGGAGGAGGAGATGTACCCGCCGGCTGAATAGTGGGATCCTGAAAGCCAGATACAAATTTGGAGGTTGATTTTAGCCGTGTCAATTAATTACCGCAAAAGTCACAACATAATATTAATAATACGTGAAATCATTTAATAATACCATTATGCTGTCCTGAAGGCAAATTAAGTTGTCGAACTTGTAATAAATTACTTTTTTTCTAAGAACAGTTGTTCATATTCACAGATATTTATCCATAAAATTGATATTTTGAAACTATTTGACACATTGATACCAACGTTGGGTTAATAGTTTAGTTTAATTGTCTATCGGCTTGTTAGACAGGTCTTCGCGTTCCAAAACATTGCCAGTCAAACAAGTTTCCTAAGCCATGTTTTTAAGGGAATATAACATTTTTTTCCCTTTTCGAATTATGAAAATTAGATGAAACAATAAAATAAGATTTGAATAATTTATTTACATTATGAATCTTATATTGTATTTTATTTTAAATTATCTTAGAAGTGCGTTTTTTAGGAAAATTCTAAATTTACCGGATTTATTTAAGAATAAAATCTAAGCTGAATATAAGCCCAAGTCAAAAATCGCACAAAAAATTCTATTTTTATTGTACACTTAATTTAATGGTAGATTAAAAGGAAATAATATTTTGGTCCTTAGATAAAAC
>JAGVSQ010001287.1:0-17374 GCA_022683975.1 Rhyacophila evoluta | reverse complement strand
AGCTATTAATTTCATCAATTACAAAAAAAAAAAATATGGAGGACTCCTAAGAAAAGACTTTTACGACTTTCTACAAATAAAAGTTAAATCTGTGGATGATACTTTGACAATTTGTCTGAATGTAGTAAAAGTCTTTTTTCTTTTATCCTCAAGAGAAATAATAAAGTAGATTTAGGCATTTAAGATTTTGAACTGGGAAAAGCCTGAGGCACACAAGCTGTTGTCGGGAAGTGAGTGGTTTTAATGCTGTCACACGTTTGTTAAGGTTGATGATGAGGTCTCTTAGTTTAGGACTTAGCCAGCACTTATCACATTAAATATATGAAGACTTTCCTATCAAAGAAAAGAATTGATTAAGTAGTAATGATTCCCGCGGGAATGACTCCCTATTTCAAAAGTCTAGACTCTAGATTTTGTAATAAACAATCCATTCAAGGACATTCGTTTGGAATTCGGGGTCTGATGTTTCAGAAGATGAAATGATTGGATTTGAATTAATAATGATTGTTTTACATGAAATATTGAACCTTTTTTCTATATTTCAGATACTTTTCCTGAAAAAAATAAAGCATTCCCTAAAAATAAGCTCCAGTGCTTCCTTTGGAGCAAAAATTAAATTATTAATTAAGACCTAGCTTAATTTTCAGGGAAAGACGGTACTAAATCTGTTTTGTTAAGTACATTTCCATCAATACGATCATTTTCTTGAAGTAAGAAAAAAAATACAAAATTCAACCAATTTTGATATTTATTGAATCTGTTTATGGAAAAAAAGTAAAAAAAAATAAAAAAAATGTAAGACACTTTTATCTTACTCGTTATTCTGTGACAGAATTGTAAATAGGAAAAAAAAATCAGTGTTTCGACTACTTGTACCATACCAAATGGCGGAGCTACAAATTCAGCGCCCACATCTCTTTTTTAACTCTCACACTATCTAAAAAAATTTACTTCTTTCCGGAAATTATGGTTTTTTTAACTCTCACACTGACTAAAATTTTACTTGTACCCATCATTAATACTTCGCACCCCCGCGATTCATGCGTCAAAGGAAGCTACTCTAAGCACTCCTCGGTAGCTACGCCACTGGCTATACCAACTTTTTGTTTTACCAACAGACTGAGTTTGACTACTTATAAGAGAGAATGCCTCTTACAATTGGATGTCACCAGTCAGATGAAATAAAAGCAGTTGAAATATTTAAATATTTTATTTTTTATTATATAACAAAGGAAACAATTGTAAACATTTTTGTTTTTCTTAGTTAAAATAGAGGTACACAATTGAAAATAATAGAGTAATTAACTATTTCATTGAAATGATAATACTATCGCTGGGAGTATGGATGAATTTGTGAGGCAGCCTTGATATTAGTTTTAATAGCAGAAGGAGCTTTTGGTAATGGTGGGGCTGGCAAAGGGGGAGCTGCAGCTCTAGGAGGACCAACAGCTAAAGGCACATTTCCTCCTACTCCTCGAAGACCTTTTCCCATTCCTACTGCAGTTACAAGAGCATGTGTATCTGCTAGACTGTGAGTTTGTTGGATACCTGAAAATTAATAACCAAACTATTGATTAAACCGTAAGAAATAGTGTAGAAAAACAATTAAAAGATTCTAACTTTGTTTCCCTATGAAAACTTTTATTTGAAAGTTACAAATTTTGGAGGACAAAATTAATTGATAATGATACTCAGTATCCTATGCATTTATTGACTGATACATGTTGTCAGAAGTGTTATACATGATATATGATAAAAAACTTGATGCACAATAAACCAACACCAATAATGAACATTTTAAGATAGGATTACAATCTGAAACATATCAATTGTTAGTCACATGGTTATAGAAGTAGATGCAAGAAAATTACCAGATCTTAGAGATTCTCCTTCCCAATCTTCTCGTCCTTTAGAAATTATCTCCCACACATGTCCGACCACTTTATTAAATTGGCTTACTTGTTTCTGAAATACATAAACAAAATTATTAAAGTAAATATATTAAAACAAAGGTTTCATTATTCTTCAAAAGCCCAAAATCTTCGCAAGATGTTACCATGTATAATTAATGTTCATAAAATATATTTTATTTAAAAAAAAAAATCCTTTACTCTGTCTGTATATATATGAATGATTGGAAATCAGTGTATAGTGTGTATATTAAACAAACTAATATGAGGGGGATATTTCGAAAGCGAACATATTCCTCTATTCCAAAATGTAAAGGAGGAGATTTTGAAGAAGTATTTTTTGTTTAAAACAACCATTTAGCGTGGAAACCAATAGAAAAAAACAATTTCAAAAATATTGAAAACAAAAATAAACATTGAAAAACATGTTACGTGATTATTTTGTACAAAAAATACATGTTCAAAATGTTCTATTTTAAATTTTGACATAGAGGAATAATTTGACGTTGGAAATATCCCACTCATGTATAAAAATATAATCTAATTACAATCAGTATGATAATTATTATATTCTCAATAACCTGAGCAGCTTCAAAATTGAGATTGGTCGCTTTGTGAGTTAACTGCAACATTCGCTGCTCAGCTTGTGGCTCCGGTTTAGTACGCAAGTAATCTGGCACCAAGTCATGAGCAAAGGCCGGAACTCTTCCTTCAGTGATTGTAGCAAGTGTCTCATCCCTTTCGCAGCATAATAATAGTGGCAGAACGGCAAGACCCCGGAGAGGTGGGGCTAGCTCTGAAGAAAGTATCTTACTTAAACCTGTCAACTAAAAATAAATAAGGGCTGTGATCAATTTTGTCTATCTCATTAAAGAAAAGCCTTATTATCGAAAGAATAACACAAGTTATATGTATCCACAATTAGCATGCGTTACTGCCGAAAATTAAATTTTCAGAGCAATTCAATGACCAATACTGCATTGACAAAAATGTTCATAATATTATTGTCGAATCGGATCCAATATTATTGGTAAAATTATCATAATTCGCTTACTAGCACTCACAATGAAAAACATAATATTGCTCGATAACGCTGTACTATGTAAAGAAAGGTGAAAAATAATACATTTTATTAACAAATCAACACTATTATAGCTAAGTCCTGTTTTTCAATAAGAGCTCTTTCCATTTATTCTTATTAAATGTGCCTGTTTTCTAATTTGGCACCCCAAGCACTTAACACTGACGACAGTACCTAACCAGCTGATTTTTGGTATGTTTCTCCAATATTATAATATATTAGATTATTAGACATCACTTTCATCATTAGCGCAGCAATATGTTTTATGTGAGCTAAGCACTATCTACCAATTTTGACTTGTATCTATGCAGAACTAATAATTACACATATTGCTACATAAAAATATAGGTATTATTCAGATATTTTTAAGCACACTAGGTAAAAGTGGCGAGAGGCTGTCTTAATGAGATGTATATGTATTTTGTGTTGCCAATTTAACCATGTATTTGCGAAAATTGTCATGACTAACTTCATTACGACTGCCTATCGCCACTTTCACCTTCATCTATTATGTTCAGCATTATTAATTGATAAAATTGCTTCAAATGTATGAATTTCATGTTTTCCCCTAATAAATTTAATATTTATTACGCAGATATGTTGTAAGACATTTTATGTGGGGTAGAATCAGTGTTGCGGAGTGCGACAATTATATTAATGATTTATTATAATTAACTTACGTAAAACCACTGGTTAAATCGCAATTTAATCACAGAAATTTCGCAATTTCCATGCTTTCAAGTTTGTAGCAAGTTGGAAGCGCTATACATTCATCGTTTGCATAGTTTGACATTTGATGTATATCCAAAAGACTGAAGCCATTTTTTTTAAAAGCAAATATTGCCTTCCTGAAATACGAGAAGTTATTTTTGATGAAACCCAAACCTACCCTAGCAAATAATTTAGTGATACTTTAAATAAACAACAATTAGCAATTTTTGTCATGTTACTTTTTTGTTTGTATAACTAATAAGATCGTCATTTGTTTACATGTTATAGTATAGAATTGAAATGTAATAAATTAAATCTTACATAGTTTCTCAAATATTTTACTTCTCCATTTACCGGTCCGCAAAATATTACATGTTCCATCATTAATCCTTTGTTTACATCAGAGCGCGTAATTTTTAAGTGGGTGACCGCGATTGCGAAAGATGACACATTGTGCGCAAGTATCCAGGTGATGTGAGAATTAAAGCTTTCATCTCGCTGCCAACTATGCGTGAAAATTGCGAAGCTTCTTTGACTGACTTAATAAAATAGACTAAATTGAGATTTTGCCAAACAACTTACATGTCCAGAGAGGAGGGCATAGTTATCAAGAAATACTGGCCAGTTGATAGTTTCATACTCAGTCTCCAATTTATATATCATCGCGGCTATAGCATTTTTCAGGTCATTTACTCTCACAATAATAGCATTTAAAGCTGTATCCAGCTGCTTTTCTTCTCTCTGCATTTTCTGGCTGCGTAATACAAGCTAATAGAATGAAAATACAAAAATTATTCAACTCATTAGTAGGCCACACTTTGTAATTTTCGGTTATTCTGGAATTAATGTCGGCGTACTTTAAATAAGTAAATGTATAAGTTTAATATTATTGTCAATTAATCAAGATTATTTTTTAAAAACCTATTTAATTCTTCGTATAAAATAACGTCGTAATACTCAAATGAAACAATAACAACCAGTTGCAAATCGTGCTCTACTAATTGTTGTAAATATTTTGACAGCAAGCGAGGCGGTGTTGTGTTGCTATTGCTAAAATTCTAGTATTATAAATTAAAAATTGAACCATTATTTTAAAAAATATATTAATTTTTATAAGTATATTTTAGTTGAGTGATTATTCACTTTATTCTACACTCCATAACCACTGGTGATTAACATTTGATATAAATTGAATACTTAACAATAAAAAAATATTCATTTTTCATTTTTTTTATATTGTGTTCGTTCCGACCTTCGAAAGTGGAATATATAAATCTAGATCAGTAATTCCTAAATTTATTTGTGCCACAGACCCCTAAATTAGATAACAATAATTCACAGCTCCCGAAAAATTATTTTATATAAATGTAAAAAAATGAGTCAAGTTACTTAAAATTGTGAATTATTGTTTTTTTTAGCTCGCACGTTTTACTTTTTGCTGACCTAACGACGTTGTTCGCGCGTCCCAAAATATTCTGGGGGTTGGTAGGAATCAATTTGGGAAGCACTGATCTACGCAATATAAATATATCTGCCCCAAAAGTAAATTAGGTATTGGATACCCGCAATGTGAAGACATGACTTGACAGGTAATTTGAACGAGATTTGCTTGACCCCATCGAATTCTGCACGTCCAGATTTTTTAAAATCTGGCAGATGTTGGAATCGAGCCTGTATATTCTGGATAGAAAGCGGGTGCGCTGACCTATCGGGTACTCTGCTTTAGGATTGGTTTATCGAACATTCATGGAGCTTAGTTCGAAAATCAGAACCTATTTTCAATTAATCAGATAGTTTGCAAAATTTTATTTAACATGATTTTTTTGAATAATTTTCACATTTGACTGTAAATTTTGTCCGTTGTATCAAAGTTTCACTATTACTCCTATATTACAGCAATAATATGGCTTTAAAATAATAGCTTAGATGCCTTCATATATTTACCTGTATGTATTTGAATAACATTTTTTTTTCATCTCCTGAACATTTAACAGTTGGTGTAGTCGACAAATCAATCCTAAAGCGACGTACTGATGAGACTAATGTAACACTGTTTAAACGATAAGTGCTGAGCCCACACAACTACAAAAGGTGAAATATTATTTCTTAAAGTGTAAGATACAATCTTATTGAAAAACTTCTTACAATAATAAATAATGTATATATAATATACCAACATACAAAAGGATAAATCTGAAATAGACTGTAAGCAAAAGAAATAAAATGCAATAATGGAATGTAATAAGCGTATATATTTACTTTGTTCTAATATATTTTTCATCACATTTAAAAATAACAACGAAGTACTACAAAAAATACATACCTACTTAGAACAATAATAAATTCATGTTATAACTGGCAGGAAAAATATATCTTAGTAATTAAATAAAACAAATCTCCTTCAAAAAAATGGTGCACCTAATTTTTATAATAATGTAGGTAATATAAAAAATAATAATCAAAAGCTCCTTTCGTATTGATATTTGTAAGACATATTCGAAAAGCATATTATTTTAGTTGACCAAATACAAATCAAATAATTCCTTGATAACATCGATGTGGCAATATACACTTTTAGAAACACCAACAGTACAATATAATATATTTAAACATTCAATACACAATTATTTTTTTATATATATATATGTATCAGTGCAACAATGTTTATAGATAATGGCTAATAAATTGTACATGTAAAGAGTGCTTTTAATAACACCAAAAAGAACAACATCTACCAAAGGAAGATACAGTCAACGAGAAAATATTTATCTATATACATGTATGAATTCTTTGCAAGTACATATTATTATTATTATTATTATGATAAAGATATCAACCGACCATCATTCGATAAGCTTGTATACTATTGTTTAAGATGAAAGATTTTAGTAATAAAAAGTGATTTTAATTCAAACATCACTTCATTAATAACTGTTAGTAAAGAAACATTAAAAATTAGTAAATAAAATAACATGTCCATCTAAACATCGCTCGATAATAAATAACTTTTTACATAAAGCCAATAAATAGGTGATACTAACAAGATCATTACATTATTTTTAATGCCCTTGCATAAACTAAGTTATATAGTATACAATTATAATAGTGTATTTATTTACTTTAATTATTTTTCAAAATTTAACAAAAAAAACATTTTACTAAAAATTTCAAATTTTCTAATTTATCACCAATTTTTTTACAAAGGTATATGATGAATTTTACAATGAATAATGTCAAAAGTATCTCAATAAAATTCTTCAAAGCACAACGTTTCGATATTAAATTTATTGCTTTTCAATACCTACGTAAGAAAATAAGCCTTCAATTTTTTGTCATGATAATTTTTTAGAATAGTATTTTATAAGAATTAGCATGAATGAGGAACATTTTTTTTTGCAGAATTAATTATTTTTGTAATTTTATATTACAATATAGGAAATAAAATAGATAGTACAGTGGAAGTCAGTTATAACACGGGTTTGTAGGGGGCGTATCTGATCTGCATTATATGATAACTGCTGTATAAATGGTTATTCTTATACAAGGTTAACTACTCCATGATTTCTATTATATAAAAATATTTTTGTGCCTTTAGCTATCCAATTGGAGTCTTTAATATTCGCACTACTTCATAGTGTGTTGGAACATTGACCGATTCGACATATTCCACGTCATCATAGACTTCTTCTAATTCCGTTTCATTGTTCGAATTTTAAGCAATATCCTCATCTGTGAGGACGCGATAGATTACTTAATCTTTGTCAATATTTACCAATTAATATAGTAAAAGTTATATTCTTTATATTTACTAAGATCTATTTTAAATTACCTTGTTTGTATGTTTTTTGCGTCGAGTGGCTTAAAACGAAAATAACAAAACCGGAGTACATCCCAATGCGCGTTACAAAAGACGCATTATAATTGACTTCTACTGTAATATGTAAAAATGGTATATAATATTGTCCCCTCCTAGCACTCAAACATAATTTCTTTTACTGTCATGAATAAATCAGCAAACCCATTTTTATTATCAGGGGCAGTTAAAGAAGTATCTATTTATACAATAAATTTTTTCAATCAGTTGATGCTTAATACAAGTGTCTAAAATATATTTTGATTTAACAAATCAGCGAAAAACAAATTTTAAATCATAACAAACCACATTCAAAATTATAGATTAATTAATATATGGCGTGAATTTTTGCCAGAGGGTTATGATTTTCAGATATGAAACGAATTCCTTGATGTCCAATTACCTCTGTATCGAAGCCTTATAAAGAAAATTTGTTAGTATATATATATATATAGCATAAAATGTGAACATGTGTTCACATGAAAGATTTAATATTATTATTTCACTAGAGGACACCTGACAGAAGTTAAACTTTTATGTCATGGCATTCAACATAATCTTTGGTAGAAAATATCATTTTTTTAACTTCAATATCTTGTTGTTCGGGAAAATCTCAAAAGATTATTACTCAAAATTAGTAGAACTTGGCTCTAAACAATATAAGTTTAACCTAGAATAATATTAATTTATTTTGAATAAAATACTTTTATTATTATTTAAAAATATTAAAACAGCTAACTTTGGAAAATAATACATTGCTGTCAGGAAATATTCCAGACTTAGAGAAAAATTATAATTTTGTTAAAGCAAAATTTCAATTAAAGCCTAAAACAATAAGTGTATACAGATACGTAAAAAAAATATAAATATATTAGTAAATATGTTTTTTCATGAAGTACCTGGGAAAAGCTATGGCTAGTTCTGGCAATCAAAGAAACTAAATAAAATATTTTTGCCAAATTTGCTCAATGACGCGAAAAATGGTTTATGGTTTAATTCTGTGTAGCAAAAATGCTTAATCTTACTTTGAGAACAATGTATATAAGAATCTGTACACTACTTTTCTCTTCATAAATACTAGACTGTGAAACACCTGCATTTCATTTAACAGCCATAAATATTCATTGCCTTATTCTTAAAAAATTGTAATATATTACATTAACATAGATAGTGAGAGAGCATGGATTCGTTGAATGATTCTATTTTGCTATACAGATTGATTCTCATTTCTATATTAAATTGGTAATTAAATAGAAATCTGTTCATCTCAAAAATACGGAAATGCATTTAGGTTGGTCTCGGTCTAGCCGGTAAAGGAGGTGGCATGGGTTGCCTGGTAGGAACAGGTGGAGGTGGGGGTGGAGCAGAAGGTGGAGCGGCTGGAGGAGGAGCAGGACGAGGAGGGGGTGCCCTAGCGGGAGATGGAGGAGCCCTTGAGGGTAAAGGTGGGGCAGGACGGACAGGAGCCGCATGGTGTACCTCATCTGATAGAGGAATAGTATTATTAGAACACAGGTCAATTTCTTTCTGCGTAATATCTAGCCACTCAGGGGACTTGAGAGCCACTGCTAATCGCTCAGAGCAAACAGTCATCTCTCCACTCTTAGCAGCTAGCATAGCACTCTGTCCTTCACGAAAAGTGACCCATAAGACATTTTCATCGGCAAATCTCACCAAAGTTACCTCTCCGAAGGTGTTGAGGTCCTGGAGCAATGCTGTCATAAGTGAGTCGCCGAACACGCCTTCTTCGTCATCTCTCACACCAAGAGGGGTTACAATGATAGTGGCATCTGGAGGGCCAAGATCTTGGACAACTTCTCCAAATACCTTCTGACGAAGGGCCGGGTCTATTTCACAGACTTCTGCATCGATGATTGCAACAACCGGTCGATGATCACTCTGCTTCAGCTGAGCACAACCATAGTGAATAAGTTTTCCAGCTCCTATGTCAGTGACTGTGTCAGGTTCGGTAACAGCACGTCGACTCTTCCAGAGTATTCTATCAGTCCATGCAGGAGCTCGACACTTTTCACTCGTATCATATTCGTCACTGAATAGATCATACTTATAGGTTGGATGGAAGGTTATCTCTCCCTCAAAGCAGTTTTTGAAGACATTCCCCAATGACTTCTGCTTATTTAGTTGGTCACTTTCCAAAATTGGTTGAATATCATTATCTCTCACAAGCTCCTTGATCTCTTCCTTATCCATGTCCACTCGATAGTTAAAATCACCACACCATAACACATAATCGTGAGAGTTAAGTGTTCGGCCCATGGGGAAAGCAATCTTCCTGGTGATTTCTGAGTAATCAGCATTTCTTTCAGTGACTTGTGATTGACCAGCAGCAAAGTGGGCACACACGAAACAAAGCGATGTACCATGAAGAACAAGTCGAATAGCAGTGCCACCTTTGTTACCTGTTGCTCCGCCCATCCCTGTTTTCACTGAGTCTACGGCAACATCTCGAATATGAGGTGTCAATTCAGGCCTGGCAAATACATAAAGACAAACACCAACAAGTTGCTGACTGCTCAGTAACACATAAGGGCGGTCCCTAGATAAAACCCGCTCTAGTTCCTCAGCCCATGCTTTGGCATTATCTGAGCTCGCTGCCATTATGTTGCTGGCGTTCAGATCAACAATCTCCTCAAAACCAATGGCAAAGATGTCTGTAGGGGTATCATCAGCGGTAGCTATCAGAGAAGACTGTGGTGAATCTAGAAGCCAGTCTGCCAAAGAGACGTCCTTGTACACTAAACTCCGGAAGTGCTTCCCACCGTTAACATTGTATGTGCCCATGGTGATTCTTATTTTCTTGGGGATAACATATTCATTATATCTGCGACACATCTCTCTGGACAATGGCGTAGAGATGTGTAGCATGTTGGTTGGCAAGAGTATTCTAGTTCGATCGGCAAGTTCTGAGTTTAGGGTCGAGCCCAGCAGCAAAATATCTATTGCTTCCTGTTTAGAATTATCTAAGAGATTATTTTGGATGGTTCTAGCAGCAGAACGAGCACCGTCAATGATCTTAGAACCCCCCTGAATGGCACCTGTTCCTGCATAGATTTTACTGATTTCATTACCATTGTTAATCCACATTTGGCGGAACACCTCTTCAAAGCGAGTGACATTCTGCTTTTTGTCACTTATCTCCAGCAGATAAAGCTGCATTAGCAGTATTTCTAATCCTATGAAGAGCTGAACACAGTTTGTTCTGTCAAGGCAGTCCAAACAATTAGTTCGCAGAGTACCCTTTTGTTTGCAGTTGATACTTCCATTTTGGCTATGGAATAGTGAGATGTGACTGAAATAAGGATCAACTAAACTTTTCAGTTTTGCCAAAGCATTGGGCATTCCGCCTCTGACTTCTTGATGATAATCAAATATAACTTCTCCTATATCTTTGTGTTTTGATTCTAGCAGATGTTTTTGAAAAGCATTACTCAGAATAGCTTCCCCTTCACTACTGCCAATCAAGCTGGAACCCAGCAAGTTGACAATAGTAATGCTGCCATAGTTTTGTTTCATCTGACTGAAATGCCTTTCAAATGTACATTGAGATGCTCCGAAACTTCTAGACATTTTGACTTTATGTGACCCGACCTGTATTCCTGGTTGCTCCCAAAATGTGGGAACTGAACCACGAGTTTGGATATATGATGTGACATCGTTGTCTAAAAATATAGCTTGTTCAGTTTCAACAAAGTTGGCAACATTACCATCATCATTGGAACCACGTACATTGAATCTTGTCCCAGCTCGTTCGCAGCTCAGTCTTGAGACAAGCGCTGCTCTGGCTTGTTTGTGTCCCACGTAGATTGTTCTTATTTCAACTGATCCACACATTGCTTTCAGAAGCCACTGATCACATTGGACGCCGAATCTCATGAGATGAATGAACAGTGTTCGATTCCAAAAGAACCTGTTGTCTGTATCAGTAATCCTGCTCCTCCGTTGGGCACAAAGCGACAGATCGAATAGGGTTTGTGAAGAATTACCGGTTGACCAAGAGAAATAGAATGTTCCAGAATTGAGCAATTTTCTTACTTCTGAAACTCTGTCTTCATTTTGAGCCTGGTAATATAGGGGGAAAAATTGCGTTTGAGTGATGCGGAATATTTCTACTTCTCCGACTTTACCCACGGAACAGCATCCTGTCACCAACACAAGATACAAAAGCGTACTGTCGCCAGCATTTAGCTGCAAAACACCCAAGCAACCATATCCATCTGCTATCTTTGTATACTGTTTTCGTACTGTTTCTGTCTCCTGGGGTGTCAACACAACCACAGCTTGCGACTCGAACATTAGGGTTTCCTCTTTATTTCTGTGTTCCAATAGAATACTGTGCGGATTAGGCGGAGCGGACTTTTCCAATACTTTGAAACCTTTTGACATAGCCATGGTTGCAGAGGTATATGATGTCACTCAGTTAAAAAATACTCCACGATTGTATTACATAAGAAAAAGGGGCGAGTTGCGTTTCCGACAGTGGCTCGCCCCTAACGCGATAGCTAATTTTTATCTGACGTTTCAATAAACGAATGAATAATATCGAAATGTGTGGAAATCAGTCGGTTTTGACAGATCGATGCAGATGTGTTGGTGTTGCCATGGGAATCTATTAACCCCACATTTATTTTAATATTCAAGTGGTTGACAAGGCAATTGAGTGGGTATAATATAATTTCTATTTTAAATATCCATATTGTCTACAAACAAAAAAAAAAGTTGGTTTCTTAAATAGTTTGCCGCATCTTGCAAAATCGAATAAGCAGCGGCAGCAGATTTAGCACTCGAAAGTTAGAATAATTGTAATTAATTATTATGAGGCCCCTATGCCATAAGCGCAATTCTTCTGATTTTTTTTAGATTTCATGCTACCTTAAAAATTAAAATTTCGTAGTTTCTCGTTTTTTTGTGTGCCTGTGGATAAATTTGTTACCAACTTACTGGTAAACATTTTAGAATATTAACGAGATAAAAATTAGGAAAAAAATACTGGGTAAGTATTATAAGGATTGTAGAGTAATCAAAAATTTTATATTTCAAAACATGTGACTAAGAGATATTTTTTAATAAACAGTAAATTTTTCTGATGCATAAAAATAAATAGGCATATATTTTTGGATAAACTGATTATGCTAATGGTTAGGAGGCTAATGCGGGCTTCTGCATTCCTACATCTATCGGATTTAAAAAAATCTGAAAATGCAGGACTACTGGTTTCAGCAATTCAACTACCATTTCTTGTGAAAAATAATCTATTATAACATGTCTTCACATTTTATTTATAGATTCATATGATCCATTTTAAGGTGGATATGGAAAAAAAAACAAAAAGCAAACTCTAATTTCTTTCTTTTTTTAAGTAATTCGAAATACACTCGCATATTGGACAGAGCCTAATATATACTTACCTATTATGGAGATCATTGTAATTACATGTATGGCTTCAGTTCACCAATTTATGCCTTAACTGATATGATGGATTTAAGTACATATTGTGGAATAGCGTCTTATATATTGAAACGGGACACATACATTGATATCACTTTGTATGTGTTGAATTTTTATCCATGTTTTCCTATTTTTATTTCTTTGACATATATTAATTCTATAATTCCACAGTTTTAGATTTTAATGGGGGCTGACTTCTGGTAGTATTCGATAGACTATACTCTCATTTATTAATTTGAAATATATTTTAACTACACAATACAAAAACAAATCAATGTAAAATAAGGCATCAGATCAGTGTTTAGTAACTTTAATCCAGAGTTCCCGCCATCATACCACCTCCTTTTCAAAAAATAAATAAATTACTCATCGCATTATTTCACTATCAATTTCTTTATAAGGTAGCGGTAGCACCTCCTAAATTATAGGTTTTTCGTTCTATTTTTTAACTCCTCGGGTAATTTAGTTATTAATTTCTTCTATAAGGAGCCAGTGCCTCTTGACCACCTAAACCCCCCCCCCCCCAATACTCTCAAAACCAACTTTTGTCCACTTACTTTTATAACTACTCCACTATACTTTTTTCGTCTTGTATTCATGTGTACTTTTTTGTATGGAAGTTCTGGCTATCCAGTTTTTGGATGACTCTCTCTGAACCATTATGTCACTAAAGAATGTATTTCATGATGGTCAGTTCTGGTACAAAAGTTATAGTCTTACTTGTTTGTAGTTACGACAGTATTTTTGTATTGTCATAATCATATTTGGTAAGGCAAATATAAGTAAAAATCATTTCATTAATTAATATTATATTTTATTTTTTATTAAAGTACAATGAATGATGTAAAGTTATTAAATTAGGTTAATACGCATTACTGTGACCACGTTCATTGTAAGGAAAAGTGCTGGATTTTCTTTTGTTAACGACATTGCAAAAGAATTAATGAATATTCATTGCTGAATATAATATATATATTTTGTGATTTAAACGAACTTGGGAATAAATATTAATCATGTAAAAAAAATACTTGAGACCGCATTGACTGAAATATTAAGCGCAAGCCAAGACGGATAAATGCACATAATTCTGTGAAACAGAATGTGTGAAATGTCTTGATGAAATGAATGACACAAAGCTATTTAACGTTAATAATATTGTTCTTGTAGTTATGGATTAGTTGACAGTATTAACCTGAAAAAAATAAAAAAATAATTAGAAATGGCATATCCAATGGTATTTTCTCGCCATTATGCAGGTGGGTACTCTACTTGATTTTCTTTTACAATATCAGCTATAAGACTGGGAAATATGCAGTGTAAAAATATCTATGGAAGAAAGTGGGAGCATGTGAACCTACCAAAAACAAAGGTCTAACTGATTTTTCATGTAAGTCGATTGTCCGCCAATCGCTCATCCTATTAGATATCCAGCCTTGCATCTTATGCAAACCTAGGATTCATCCCACAACTTTCGGCATTGAAAATTTAAAACTACTTCATTCAAAGCTATTTAAAATTTACAGGGCTTCCATATAGACGGCTTAATCTGCAAGCCAGTTAACTCCAGCCATGGCCGAAAACCAGATTTGATGCCATTTTATCCAGCTTTAATTTTTCTATCGCACACAGAACTCATAAAATAAAGTTTTTTGTTGCTCCTGAAAATTTTACACAGGTGGATTTAGCTGGTTTGCAGATTAAGCCATTCAATTTTAAATCAATTCCTATTGAGTGCTATTACTGTAAAGCAGTGCTTTCTAAACTTTTTCCAGCGAGTTTGGGAAGTTTTAAGTTAAAATTTTCCCATGGCATCCTGAAAACTCCCACTACTAAAATTTTAACTTCTTTCCAGAAAATAATGGTTTATTTATATCTTATCCATATTATTAATGCACTTACAATGTCATCAATCTTGAGTATAGATCGGACAGTTTCTGTAGCAAGGGTGATCGCGCTCACGCTGACCAGAAGAGGTTGAAGAACCTTCTCTTGGGCCATATCAGCAACGCAGCCCCGCCTTACTGAGATTCCAGCATTAACTTGACCCGCCGCGTGGGCTGCATGAAGTTCTGTCACCATACCGATGGGGCTGAGACCTGCAATTTTAAGTAAATATTTACTAGCTGCTGTTGCTTTATCAAATAGGCTTTCATCAACACCAAGGCATATAATAAAAAAAATATATTCAATGTCTTGACTTACGAGTTTAATTCGTTCCATGATACCATACAATAGAATGTTCTGCAATTAAGTGTTTTTATTAAGTCAATCACATCATCAGCTGCTTTTACATATTTTCATGGATAGGTGTTGGCTGTTTAGATATTATTTTGGTTGGGAAACGCACAAGTACGACGGTATATATTTAACATAAATAGTACACATGACGCAATGAATACTTAAGCATGATAGGAGGGGAGAAATTGTTCATAAGTTACCTGCGTTTTCAGCGAGTGTGGATGGAACAACAGTGAGGGCATCTGCAAAGGCTCTCAGACAATAATGATCAGCCCCTCGAGCTGTCTGAGCAGCTGCAGACAACTTAAGGGCGATCTGAGCTTCAGGGGCACCGCCTCCTGCCAAAAGAGCTGGTCTGCGCACCAAACACCGTACACAGCATAGAGCATCATGCACAGAACGTTCCGCTTCTGCCAGCATTAATCGGTTCGAGCCTCTCACGATAATTGTCACAGTGCGACCAGGATTTGCGATTCCTGTTATCTAGATATAAATTTTAATAATCTCATATTATTATATAAAATCCGTTTTATAGGTATTTTGTGTGAGAATTGAAATAACTATGGCCGAAAAATTAACCTATATATATTCAGCAATTGTCGAGTGCAGTTATTTCAAGTAAATACAAAGTTGATTGATATAATAAAAAAACATGATGCATACCTTGACGAATTTTCCAGAAGGTTCACTGACTTCTTCAGCAAGTTCGGCTTTGACGAGGTTCTCAGGCAGGAAGTGATCAAGGGAGGCAATTGGTCTGCATCCAAGGGTCTTGCAAACAAATTCAATGTCTTCTCTCTCTATATCCTTCACCACCATAACTTTGATCTTGTCCAAGAAGTGAATAGCCAAATCTGATAGAGCATCCCTGATAAAGAAATTCAGAAAAATACATTTATTTTTAACTAACCACTGAATGTAAACCACATTTCAATGACTTGAATTGGATAATTCATTATCAGCCAGTCAACTAATGCATTTTTTTTTGCTGTTTTTTATAAATCCTAATGAGGAATATTATTATTTATGATTATTTCTGATAAAAAATATTCTATTATTTTTGGAATAAAGTTTGTGTATGTTTGCAGGGGTTGCAAAGGTTAACGCAAAATAAATAAATAAAGAGACAGTTCAGCATCTGCCATCAGTATAAATATGACTTTCAACAACAACTTCACAGTTCCATGCTTTCTTTTGAATATGAAAAGATTGAAAGAATCCTCACCTGAGAATAGATTTCTGAACAAGTAGGACTGTACATTTGCTAGCCTTGATTTTCTTAACAATATTCAAGATATATTCTCTTTCTTCCTTCAGTACTCTGTCCATTGCGGCATAATCTGAAACTATGACATTGTGATCCATCTGAAATGAAAAATAATATTCATTAAAATAAACTCTGAAATGTCTCCAATGCCGACACGATTAGGATAACCCATTTTCATTGTGATATTTCATTATTTCAATTTTGATGGAAGAATAGAAATATAGAAAAAAATATGGCACAAGACAGTTTCTAATTAAAAAAGTTTCATGATAATGTTTTCAGCTACACAGTCATTTTCACTTCTATGTTTTTACCAATAGTTGAAAAGCACAATTTTTTTATCGCTCTGATAACTAATTAAGCTAAACTCATCAAAATAGTGACAATAAAAATTATATTATAATATGACAAGGCTAGTAATTCATTTTTACTAACATCTGTTTTGGGGGGTGAGATGCAGAACTGAATAAGACCGATAAGGGGGCGTTCCACTTTGCGTGGTCCAGAAACATTTGCGGTACGCTGTGGCAAAACGAGACCATGCACCAGTTCAGAGTCCTCCAAAGTACCTCCAAGACGTTGAAGAACTTTAACGTCACGCAGGTCACAGGATAACCCAGATTTCGGGCCAATATTTTGCTCGATAACTGAAAATAAGATCATATGAAGTTATTACGAATGTCCAAATTACAATTGAATACACTGTTGATTCATTCTGATATCCAAAGATTGACAAAACATTGGAGTGATATTTACATAATATTAACCTTTTAACCGGGTGGGACGTATACACACGTCCAATGTAAATAGTAGTGACTACGGGTAGGACGCATAAAAACGTCCTCAAA
>JAGVSQ010001286.1:8998-23979 GCA_022683975.1 Rhyacophila evoluta | reverse complement strand
TGTCTATTTTGAACTTTTGTCTTCTAACTTACTAACTAAAGAAACTAGTTTTCTTGGATCTATAATATTATTTAATTTCATCTGTATGTACTAATGTTACTAATATTTATACAGTATTATATTCTGCCATATTATTCACAAAATATTTTCAGGTCTTAAAATGGTAGCTATGATTATACAAGTGGGTTACGACTTTCAATTCTCAAAAATGTTTAATTCTCTAGGTCTCCACAGGAAAAAACCAAAACAATATTAATCAATACCTATGGACTATAAATCATAAATTAATTTATAATAATATACTATATGTACTACATATGTTATATAAATTTACACTAAGGTTGGCATTTTCCTTACAAAACTAATTAATTATGTAATATTAATGCAATAATCATTTTAACAACGAAAGAAGGTTCAATTTTTTTGAGTATGTAAACCGTTCTTTTATTCATATTCATGATTTTATATTTTCGTTTTAAATCGAGCTTATCGCCATATATTTTTTTCTTATGGCAACATTTTATGTCGTAAAATATTATATGGTACGGTAATTTTATTTATTAAGACAGTCACTAACTGCAATAAGTGTAAATATTCATATCCTAGTGATTTAGTCGATACTGAAAACCGCTTTGGTCTGACTGTATTAAAAATCCCATAGAAATGATTCTTTTCCATATCTATTTCTGGCTGAAAAAATAACCTCAAAATGATAATATCAATCTATTTAATAGATATAAATTAATTATTCTATTATGAATGCGTATTTAGATGAAAAAAACAATGCTTAAGGAATTCGTTTATTATTAAACCTGTCAAGTTTTCATGTTAGTCAGTTTGCTATTTTTGGTTTAATTAACCTACTTCGCTTAAGAAGAACGAGGTGAAAGTTAAGCATCGGGATAATCGAAATCTCCATTTATTTCTTCTTGATAATATAAGTTTAGTTGTGAACTGTATAACTAGTTTGATTGTTGTCTTTCGTCTATCTTCCTTGGTCCCCTATGCTCGTTTCGATAACATAGACAGTTGCAGCTGCAGCATCAGCGGTTTCCACTATCGGCCCAGGAGTCTCAGTCGCTACATATCGACTCATTTCTCCAAGGATACTTTCTAAGCTTTGAGTTTCTAATTGTGAGATTGTGTTACTCATCAAACTATCATCGGTAGTTGGTAAAATGAATTTCTCAAGCATCATGTCATACTGTGATGAATCGACCAGTGGAGGGATATCGAAAGGCATGACATCATAGTGATCAAAGAAGATTGCTTCCCGCTTTTGAACGCTCTGGGTTTCATCCATATATACTGTTGAAAGAACAGTGCTAAACTCTCCCGGAGTTCTTCCAGATACGTAAAGAGTGATAATGCTGGATTGTCGAGGCGGTATCGGTGTGTTAGGTTTAGGTTTTCTTCTGATGGCTCGTTTTGGCGCTTCTGTTATTTCTTCTTCAATATAGTCACTCAGATAGTCATTAGCGTTTTTGACATTAAGCACTTCAGGCTTAGGACTGTTGAGTAAATCGTCAGCAAATAGTGGTCGATTATTTTGCAGTACATTTGGATCAGTTTGTAATCCTAAAAGTGGATTTGCAGTCTGAAGTTGCTGTTGTTGCACTTGTTGCTGTTGTAAAAGTAACAAGATCGAGTTAAGTTGATTGGGGTTTTGATTTACTAAGCCTACAGTTGGTGTCACCACTACTGTATCAGTGATAAATTCAGTGGCAGTGATTACATCAACTTTAGAATCAATAATTGTGGTTAATATTTCTTTTCCCCTGAAAGTGATTGGTATAACAGTTGATTTTGCATCAGTAACAGTTGTCACATATGTTGTCGTTCTTACTTTGAATTCAGTTGTAGGTGTTTGTGGGACTCCTTGTTGACCTTGGAGTGCAAGTAATGGATTTATTTGTGGCTGAGGCATACCGATTCCTCCCAGTAGCAGTTGAGATAAAAGAATATTTGCTAATGGAACATTAGCATTGATGGATGGTTGAACTGTAGAAGTAACTCGTTCAACGTCATAAACAGTGCTTGGAATCACATGCGAAAATGATGTTCTTCTTCCTCTGATAGTAGTTGGAGTGAAAACAACACTTGTTGTAGGGGTTTCATGCAAAACAAATTGTATAATTTTTGTTGCACCATTTTCTGCTGGTTCTGATGATTCAGAAACAAGAACAGTATACTTGCTACCAAAAGAGTTCACAGTCGTGCTCCACTGATTGGGTTGTAAAATTTCTGTGCTGGGCTTAGCTGTCAACACATTTTTGTATTCAGTAAGTTTACCATTCACCACAGGAATTGTAACTTCAATAGGAATCTTATGAGTAATTGTCAACTTACCATCATCTGGAATTTGATAGTTTACTAGATTGTTATCGACAATGTCATTGTTTGTTGGGCGATATCTTGCTGTGGTCCCTCGTCCTCTAGTTGTAGTTCTGGATCTTCCGCTACTAGATTTGGCTCTGGGTGCCTCTGTTTGAGAAGTTCCGAATGTTTTAAGTCGTGGTGCTTTAGCTCGAAGATTGATAGGAGAAGAGGAGGATGTTCTTGTAGAAGTTGGTCTAGAAGATCGTGCTTTAAAAGATGGTCTTGATGTTGTAGGTGAAGCTTTTTTAATAGTACTATCTCCTCTTAAAATAAATGGCTTCCTCCCATTGGCAGGAGATTTGGTTGTTGCAGTCGCTCTGGTGGTAGCTGGGGCAGGTTTGGCTGTACTACTACTACTACCACCTCGAGATGAATAACGACCTCTGGTTCTCGGAGCCTTAGTCACTTGAATTTCCGGCTCTGGTTCCACTTTAGGCTCCTCTTTTGGTGCTCTAGAAGAAGGTCGGCGAAAATTAGCAAAGTTTCTTCGGGCACCGTAATCTGTCTGTCTCTTTGACCTTCTGCGGAAGCCAAATGGCTTAATAACTGGGGAGTTGCTAACTCGGCTTGCAGTTTTTGGGACTATTGTTGTAACTAGTGATTCTTCTCTATCAGATGATTCATAGTCAGAATCTTCATTAACCTCTTCTTCTTCTCCTTCATCTTTCTCTTCATCTCCAAGTTGCTGATCATCATTGACGTCTTCTTCTTGTGGTGGTTCAGTTGGTTTATTGATTAATCCACGAGGTGGGAATAGTGAATTAGGTCGTTGTCTATTTCTCAATGCAAAGAGAGGATTTTGTGTTGTTCTCTGAGTAGGCTTGTTTGTTGTAGTTGTCCCACCCCTCCCTCTGCCAAAAGATCCTCTACGTGTAGTACCTTGGGTGGTTGTTCTTGGGGCAGATGTTACAGGGGCTCTAGTAAAGGGTGGACGCCTAAAGCGATTCAGTGCATTTGTGGTTCTTCTTGCACTAGATTCTGTGAAGGTTTCTCCGTCTTCAGTACCTGCAGTAGGGTTTTCAGTTACAAATGTTGCTGAATCATCTCCGCTTAATGATGGCGTTGTTGTTTGTTTACTGCCTCTAAATCTTGAAGATAATGTGGGCCTAATTCTTGATCCGGCTCGCGTAGAGAAATCACTTCTAGCAGCACCGGTTCTAAAACCTCCTCGTCTTGAACTTGTAGGCTGAATATCACCTCCAGATGATGATCTTCTGAAGCCAGTAGACCTTTGATTTTGCGCATTTACTGTCGGTGTTGCTCCATTAACTCTGTTGAATCGTCTCGGTCCTGATGAGCTTCCAGGATAAGCAGACGATGGCTGTTTTCTATTAAATCCTGAAGATTTCAAAGCTGGAGTAGCAGTAACAGTTGGAGTGAAATCTGATCTAGTAATTGTTGTAGCACCACTTGTAAGTTGAACTCTTTTAGGACTGAATGTTGGCCTATTTCGAGAAGCAAAGGGTCGTATAACAGGAGTAAATGTTCGTTTTCTAGTAGAGAATGTTAATCTAGATTTTTTTCTCGGGTTAGTGCCATCATCATCATCTTCATCTTCATCTTCCTCGTCTTCTTCTCCTTCACCATCCTCATCGTCTGGAGACAGAGTGGTTGGGTCAGTCACTGAACCTTCAATATCTGTGGATCCGGTAGTAGTTATTTTAGAGTCAATAACAACTGCTCCATCAACTGTTTTAGTAGATGTAATTATTTCCACTTTACCAATATCACCTGGTCGAATTTCACCACCTGTAATTATCGTGGAGTCTCCACTTATAATAGCAACTTGTGATGAAAGAATTCTTTTTTCTCCATCAGGCAATTTATCTATGTATGTTCCAGAGAGTTGAGTGGGAATTATTGCATTATCTCCAACTACTTTGGTTGCTATGATTTCTCCAGGAATCGCTGTAGCTTTGATAATGGATTTCTTGTCATTATCATCAAGTAAATTATTGGCAGCCGGTTCTTTACCAACGGCTCTACCAATTTGATTCTCATTTATCAAATCTTTGGTATTATCAACAATATTTGTAATTGTTTCTAAACTGCTTCGAAGTTCAGAAGTATTACCAACATAGTATGTTGTGAAATAAGTATACGTAGTGAAAAAGGTAGCTTTGCCATCATCCGCTAAAATATCATCGACTGTTGCTGAAGGTTTGATTGCCACTTCATCAGCAGTTTCTACTTTAGTGTTATTAATTTCTTTATCAACCTGTATTATAGAAACATCAATTGGACTTGTTTCAATTGGGCTTACGGTTGTCGGTAAAACAGTTGGAGTTACTACATTGGAAATAATATCTTCTCTACTTGTTATAGTAGTTGTCTTATCTTTGTATAATGTAGTCCAATAAGTAAATGTTGTATAATAAGTTATAGGTAGATTAGTTTCTTCGACTTCGGCATTCTTTGAATCCAAAGTTTCAGTGACTACGTTAGTAACTGTTTCCAGACGGCTTTTAACTTTACTTGAATCTTTACCAACATACATTGTTGTGAAGTAAGTAAACGTGGTGAAACTAGTCTGTAAAAGTAAGGTAGGTGATGGCATGATTTCATCGATGTTACTTTCAGAACTGACTTGGTCATCCAGAACAGCATTGTCAATAATTTGACGATCTCCTTTAGAAAAGCTGCTCTTTATGTCAGTAACGAGCATACTTTCACCACTTTTAAGATCAATATCACCGCCTTCACCATCTGATTTGGAGTCAGTCTCGGTTTCGAGCTTATTTTTATTATTAGATCTGTTAATTGATGTATAGATGTTATATTTTGGTTTTGACAAAGTTACCTCATCATTATTTAAGTCTTTTTCGGAATTTTTCATCATTGATATTTTATCAGCTGATATTTTTTTACAATTATTAAAATCGATTTCATTTGCCTTTGTTTTCATGATTGTTTCACTAGTTTTGGTGGGAATAAGAGATGCTGGACCAACATAATTTGTGTATACTTCAGAACGACTGCAAATATTGATGTCTTGCTCAACATAAAGAGTTGTAAAGAAAGTGTATGTGGTGTAGAATGTTTTAACTATGTCTGGCTTAAATTCTTCAAATAACTTATCGTCATTAAGTTCTGGTGTTGAAATCTTTGAACTTGATATTGCGTCATTTTGAACAGATTCAATAACTTGCCTATTTTTAACTAAGTCAATAATACTGTTCAATGCAAAAGTTTCTGTAGGTCTTCCAATACCAACGCTGGTAGGCATAATTTCACCTAATTCTTCTCTTTGAGTAGCTTTAAAAAGATAATCACTTGACTCGATGGCATTGAATATTGAAGGATCAATTTCAGACAGATCTAATGTTGATGTAATCACATTAGTAACAACAGACTTAGTACTGGTGACTGTTGATGTTGATCCTTGGAAATATGTAGTGAAGTATGTATATGTAGTGTAAAGTGTCTTGAAGATTAAATCAATTTCATTTTCGTCACTGTTTGTACTGTCTTCAACAATATCTTTAGCTTCGGTAGTGGTTTCAATATTGAATCGACTCTCTACAGAAGCTGCTGACTCTTCAGTTGTAACCGACATTTCCATATGGCTTTCACTGGTTGTGACAATACGTTCCGTTGTGGGATAGTTTTCTGTTTTAGAATCATCATCTACTTTCATTGTTGTTGTATCTGCTATGTGTTCTTCTTGCTTGGTTGTAATTTCTACTTTATCTGTAGTAGTTTGAACAGCTTCTGTTGTAGTTTTTTCTGCTGGAGCATCAGTAGTTCGTTCAGAAGTTGTAAGAACTGGAAGAGGGGCTTCAGTTACTTCCTCAACCGGTTTTATGGTTGTTTCTGGCAGTTTATCAAGTTTTGAAATCTGAGTAGGTTCTATTGGTAAGTTTAATTCAGTTAATTTTGTTGGTACAATATCCAACACCTCTTCAGTCTTGCATTCTAGGTTTGTCAAATATCCTGTTTCAGATGTCACCACTTCATGAGACTTCACTGACGTTGTTGTTTCTGTTCCTTCAAGAGGAATAAAATATGTGGTCAAGTAAGTAAACGTTTTATATGCTGTAGTCATTGTAGAGACTGGAATAATAGCCCCTGTGCATGTAGCATCTTGCGAATGTTCTTCAGGTGCTTTCTTTTCTTCATCAGGTATTTCAAAACTGGGTGTAGTAAGAGTCTCCTCGGTTATTGGAGAGGTTTCAAAATCACTTTCTGTTGTTGTTCCTGGTTCTGTTGTCTCTTCTTCAACAGTAGTGGTCAAATAAGGCTCAGTGACAATTGATACTTCATCAATGCTTTCGGTTATTGTGGTAGTCGTTGTGGGACTGAAAGTACCTAGAGGTTCAGTTGCATGAATTCCGATAATTCTTTCATCTTGAATAGTTTCTTCATTACTGCTCAATTTGTCAGTTGAGTGGATTCTTTGAATAGTACTATATGACGATTCGGATGGTTGTATCGACTCTCTGCTCAAACCAAATTGGGTATGTTGTCTTATAAATAGGCCACTCTTGAGACTGGCAATCACTCGGCTGAATTTCTCATCTTGTTTCAATCCCTGTTCTTCCTCCTCCATTGGTCGTTCGTATAACACATTTTTTAACATCGCTTCTCCATTATTCAAGGCTTTGCTGGCTCTATTTACGTCTTGTGGGCTCATAACAACTGTAGGAATTGCTGTTTCCATATATAGCTGATGTCCTTGCATTGTTTTTGTGACCATGTTCAAGTCAGAAGAAAGAAAAGTCTTTACTCTTGTTGCCACATTTGGTTGAACTTCAGATGCAGCTACTGGAGTAATATCTTGTGCACCAATTTTAATATCATTTGTTGTGGTAGGAGAAAATATAAATGCTATATCACCCACAGTTGTGGTGAAATTTGAAAAACCATAATATGTGAGTGTTTTGAGGGGTTTCTGCTCTTCCTTGTGACCAAAGAGTTTTTTTGCATTCTTTAAGTAGTTTGGTATAATATTAGACTTTTCTGTTTTAGATTCAACATTATCAATGTAATAAAATATTGGAGAGAATTCGTTTTTCACAGTAAAAGTCGGTAACTTGGTGCCGGGATTGACTTTTGAAGGTTCAATTATCTTTTGCTGCTGAGACTTTACATCATCTTTGATGAGATTTTCTTTCGTATCGGTTTTTATGGCTTTCTCTTTACGTTCTTCTTTTTGAACATTGCCCAAATTGACATTGTTATAAGAAGAAATTTTCCTTTCTCTAGCTACGGGCAGAGGATCTAGGAAGTTGAATGCTTCAAATTCAGAAAACCTTGGAATTTCCTTAAGGCCTTGAACCCTAGAATTTTCTGTAATTTGCTCGATTTCTTTTTCGATCGCTTCTTCAGCTCGAATATTGGAATATGATGTGGGGTTCCAAGCAGTAGACAGAGATGCTTGCGATGGTTTGCTGGCAAAAACTGTAAAGAGATCAATGCCATCTTTTGGACTAACATAATCAGTATTCTTGATGATATACTGATCTCTGATTTTTTCTCCTAAATTTTCTTCCAAGTTCCAACGGTTCACATCATCAGCTTCATATGCCAATCGTGTTCGTTTTTCTTGGGGTGCATCATGTGGCCTATCATACAATACTAAGGATGACTTGGTCAACAGTTGCGCATACACTCTTCCATTATCCAAAGTTGTTCCTAAAACTTGCGTGGCATACTCTGTTGTTACACCATCTTGAATAAACGTTCTAGCCGTGGAAGTTAATAGACCGATGACAGGTTTTACGTTTAAATAGCGACCGTTTCTAGAATTAATGTCCCTATTTAATTTCTGATTATCGACTAAGAGAACAGTAGTAACGTCTATAAATATTTATTTTCATTCAAAATAATGCCCGTTGGAATTTGGTTAGATTAATAATAAGTATTTTGAAAAAAGGATGTATACACAGTGTTAAAAACAATAAACAATATATTCACATAATGTAAAAGTCATTTAACAGTTATCAGCCATGTTGTTGTCATGTAGTGTTCGTCCATAGTGTTTGTCATTGTCCAAATTATGTTTGTCATTTTAGTCAGCCGTCATTTTAGTCCGGAAGGGAATATTTGTCAGGTCCCATTATTTTTTGGTATGGTAAGACAAATATTGGTTGATTTTGGAGTCGAATGTACATTTTGGTAGTTGGTAGTTTGGGGTTGTACAGAGATTGTTTTTTTTTTTGTTGAACACGCCCACCGTAGAGAGGATTAGAGTTGAGATTGGAAAAAAACAGAAAAATACAAAATAATTACAAAAGAGTCATTATAAAATATAAAATGATAATAAATATAGGAAAATTTTATATAAAATAAGGAATGAATAATTAACCCATAGATAGGTTCTTATTGATAAAATTAAACAGATTTATTTTATTTGTTGAAATGAGCAAAAAGTTTTTTTCTTCTAAAGAAATAACTCCTATTGAAGAAAATATTTTCTATGGTTTATTAAATTATGCTATATACTAAATATTTAATATTTATGAAAAGAAAAATAGTATAATATAGATTTGGTTGTATAAATATCTTATATATGGTAAATATTACATATAGTTTAAGGCATTGCAGATATATATGAAGTTGAAGAATATAAATTTAGTAAGTTGGAAGATCAGTGAATCAAAAACACCAATAAATTTACATTTTGGAAATATTTTACAAAAAAAAATCAGTTAACAATCAGCGTGAAAGAAGGAGAGAAGCCACGTAAAGGTGAAGACAATAATTAATTTACATGAAACTTGAAGGTACGAATTTGTACTAACATAAGACCGATAAAAATTATTAAAATAAAATTGACAGCAAGTAGGGAGCAAAACGCCTTTCAGAATAATCGTCAATGAAATGTAATCGCCCTTCTTAATGAAATGAAGAACACGTTTTAAACTTTGTTGTGCAGACTTACTAAAATTATAAACAAATCTGTAATCGGAATTGTAAAGATGCAGGTTCATAATGCTTCCACTGGAATCGCTGCAGTTAGCAACTGTTGTGAATTTATAGATTTAACTCTGACGAAGCTCTTTGCCTAAATTGTAGTTTACCAATATTTTTTGAATTGAATGCTCGTAAATAGGCAGCGTATTAGATGTCAGAATTTAAACGAAAGACTGATTTTGTTATGTGTCACATACATAGATAGACTCATAATTTTACTCTAAAGTACAGAGTAAGGTTTTCCGATTTTTTCGCTCCCGAAAAATGGTTAATTTGAAATCACGTTCCCGGGAATGTGGAAAAACGATATTTACAATAATATTCAATGCCTTACATGAAAAGAGCAAAAATAGAACGTTAGCTTTTTTGCGTTCTTCTTTAATACAGCACATTCAATGCCAATCGTTTATGTCTATTATTTTTCAAACCTTTATTAGACATTTACATCTTAAAAAAGAAATATTAAAAATAAACTATTTACAATAATTATGTATTTCATTGTGAAGTCGAATTTTGTCTCAGCAACACTAGAAATGACCGCATTGAAATAAAATCCAGGATTATTTATCAATGCTATATTATTTTTATTTAAATTAAATCGACAGCCTGATTAGTACAAATACGTACTCTTCTATTTGTGTAAATATATAGTAAATACAATAATTTATTTGAGGAAATGTCACTTACCGCCTTCTCCGGCGGACTCTCTTTTAACCCTCTCAGCGGTTATTTCATCATCGTGAACTCCTGCAAAAAATGATAACAAAATAAATAATAATACCGTAACTGATTAAATGTGTCAAA
This sequence comes from Rhyacophila evoluta, assembly GCA_022683975.1. Classification (NCBI taxonomy): domain Eukaryota; kingdom Metazoa; phylum Arthropoda; class Insecta; order Trichoptera; family Rhyacophilidae; genus Rhyacophila; species Rhyacophila evoluta. The sequence goes on along the minus strand of JAGVSQ010001286.1, from coordinate 13,881 downwards.
ATAACTTTTCAGATTTTAAATATCCTTATGCTCCACTTTCGGACAATCACAATAAAAAAAATTTAGAATATTATTGTTCTGATCCTAAAACAGAATAAGCACAGCGTACAGCTACTATTAGTAATAATGAATGACTTCCATTAACAGTATTCGTGTACGAATGGTCACTTAAAAATAAAAGATCTTTCATATTAAGTCTAACTTATATATAGATTAAGAGAGCTTGAATTTATAATCCTCAATTAATAACGATTTAGAAACGTATCCTCATGGCATTTGTGCAGGATTATCAGTAGTGTTTAATCAGGCTTAGATTCCCGCATAGTATGACGGTTGTCAAACCTCATAATGCAACGATTTGACTTCGCGCTGCGTTAGCACAACTCTCTGTCGGTTGTCTCACATGGCTACGAGCATACGAGATATCATTTATGTACTTTCACAACGACATTCCGGAGATAATTTAATAAATTACGACATTCGTATCGCTAACCGACGACCTTTGTCAATGAAAAAATGCAGTCATACCTCACAAATTAATATACCACCAATAGTTTGGAAATAACCAAATTATATTTCACCAGGAAGAGGACTGTAATATTTATAATTATACTACAACGAATGTAATATGACTTCATGTTATTACGGTAACCATGACCATGTATGCAATACGCAGCGGAGTATCACCAGGTTTAATCTATGTACTTTTCGCCTCATAGTTCAGACTGCTGCATAATTACAATAAATATCTCAATTTACAGATTATATTATATTTGAATTTCTTTTTGCAATATTCACTCGCTGGAGACAATCCAGTGCAAGCCAGTGGATTATTTTATAATTTGTGACGAAAATTTTCATTTAAATCTACAGTACGTTTACCAAATGTTTAAAACAATTGTTTAAGTATTTTATAAGTATAATATTAATTTATGATTTAAGTTGAATAAGCGTCTATGGACTGGAGACATTGCCGGCAACGATGGTATATGTTCTCTGAAGAAGCTGAGCATCTTTTATGTCAAACAAAGATGGAGCACTGATATAGCGTTCTTTCGGTACAAATCCACAACCTCTGCGAGTTCCTTACTTGGTGAATCAACTGGATGAAGTGAAAGCCTACCTCAGCTTGTAACGCCATGGTGTTTATAATATTAGTCTTTCGAAAGAATATATACTAAGACGTATTAAGTTTTCCTTTCATCATTTTATGTAACAGGTTCTTAAACTTAATCGCAAATACGTAACTGCGAATTATGTACAGTGAATATCCTTGAATAAAGAAATGAAAATCCAATCTCGTAGTGGTTAGAAGGTAAGTATATTTTTCAATAAGTATTGTTTGTTTGAAATTGAATTCACTTCCTATGGCAAGAGTTGGTTTCCGGCAAAAGAGAGACACGCGTGACCGACTCAAGACTTCGATACCACAAAAGGCAAGGCAACAAGCAGCCGATAAGAAAGGCGACAGTGCTAAAAAACCAAAATTGGTCCGTGTGGTTCGGATATTTATCTAAGAAATAAGGAACATCAGCCTTTTCATTTCGATGTGCAAAACTAACTTACCAGTTGTAAAGCTAAAACAGAAGGCAATGATTACGTTTAACAAAATTACTTGGATATCGATATACTCCAATCTAGTGAGAGTGATTAATATATTTTAGAAGATTCTGAAAAAGAATCTATCTAACTCACTCGGCATATCTTCTTATTGTCTTTGCAAAATATTGTCTTTATTTTACTCTAAATATTTACGCTTAATTTATATAGTGTTAAACGTAGTTAATGCCGTGCTGTGAATTCTGTACAATTGTAATTTTTAATGTTATTAATGTACAAAATAAATGAATTAATCAAACACATCCAATTTAATATACCCATCATTTTCCAGCGGCTTTCATGAGTAGCCATAAGTTTTATAAAATAATATGATAAAGATAGATAGATTTCGTCGATGTATTAAATAATAGTTTGCTAAACTTTAAAATGAATCTAGTAGTAGTAAACATGCCTGCTTACTTAAAAGATTTTTATACAAGAATTAAAGCAGGCCTCACATTTTATGTCTCTTTATACTTGCTCACCGTTTGTCTACACACTGACGGTGACGAAAGGCGGAATTTGTGTCCATTCAAAGATTTAAAATTTCAATTAAAATTAACTCATACATTATTTTGTTAAGCTGTATTCTGTTTTTAAGTCATGATTGATGTAATTATTATTTCGAATTCTTTTACTTAATCTTGGCTCATCGATAGTTTTAAAACGACTGACTATTTTAAGTACTCGTACTTAAATACATTATAACACCATAAACATTATTCTTCTTCGGTTTCCATCCGTTGCAAACAAATGAATGCGGCTTTATCTATTACACCTAACAGGGTGTTTACAAAATAATAATATTTATAAAATTTTCAGTGAAAAATTAATACATTTCAACAAGAATAACATCATAATTATTGGCACTAAAACTTGATAGATTCTTGGGCGTAGTTTATTAAAACATTCGTGAACATTTTGTTATTATCAATATGATTTAATGTGTTATTTCGAATTGTGAATATGCTTAAACTTGTCATATGTACAGTGAATTTACAGGTACTCTGCTGTTTTATGGCTGTGAATCTTTGCGCTCATGTTGAAAAGCTCAGAATAGCTAGGAGCTATGAGAACAGACGCTGACTATACGATCGTATGGTTTTTTTGTAATATAAAGATAAAAACACGGACCATAAAGTCACGAATTATTTACGAGAGTGGAATTGTGAGGTGAAGTCGGTTGGGCCACGTGCTGCGAATGCCTCAAAAGAGTCAACCTGATCAGTATTTTAAGCCAAGCTCGTTTTTCAGCGTCCAGGAAAGAGACTAAATATTATCTAAAGATTATCTTTGACAAATTCATAGGATGCTGACTGCATGATAAAATAATATTAGCTGATAATAGGAATTATTGACGTTATTGCGTGGTATTGGTAAGCTCTATTGATGAAGAAAACGTGGAATAAGATAAACAAGAAAATCTACAATACTTATGAATATCAATAGTATGCGTATGAAAGTGTGTTTTACTTTTTAATGTTACTATACTCCATTCATTAACAGTTGGCATCAATCAAGAGCGGATTTTCATTTCTAATAAATCTCTGTTGAGATCCTTTCGCAATTTATGGCCGACGGTTTGATATTGAGATTGCATCAAAAAACAATAACAACTAGTCTATTAGCAGAAGATTGCCGGTCTACCATACAACGGTGAGTAACTGGTAGTAAATAATTGGTAACAGGTTGGCGGTAGGTCACTATTAACGTCGGTGGTCAACCGAGCATTAAAACAATGAAAGGTGTCCAGAAAATTGCTACCAACACGACTTTCAGACCGTCCAAAGTCGGTCGTACAGTTAATTAGTTTATCGTAAAAGCTCAAAACGCTGTGAAACAACTTGTATACGTAAAAGGTGTAGACTAAAATATACGATTGTAGGACAAATTAATGATGGTATCTGGACAAAGATCTCCAGAATATTAATCATATAGTACAAAAAACGTTTGGTGTAAAAATTACATAGTAACCGTATAGCTTAACTAGCCTAGCCTAATATCCGAGGAGGCAGTGGCGTAGCTACCGTGGAGCAGTTGCTCGAAGCGCACAAATCATATTATGTAATGGTAGGAGAGAGGAGGTGTTGTTTTGTTACCAAATAGTCAGCATCGAGTTGCCTATTAATTATTTTCAAGAATTTTCGGAATACTCAGATCTCCACCATATGACTATCCTGACATTTTTCTTTTGTAGTCTGAAGTTATTATGATTTTTTAAATATGATCAACTTTTTCTTCAACCCATTCAGATTCTTAACTTAAATGTGAACAGAAATTATGAAAGAGTGATTATGTGATGTGAGGTTTTATTTTTGCTACGATGCTCGAACTATAATTAAACAATTTAAACACTGAATAAAATACGTGGCAATTTGTATAAGCATCACACTTTAATGTGTTTTTAATTCATTGCATATTTTTTTCATAATATCGAAAAACAAATTCTTTACACGATGCGGTTAAAAATATCTTCAATAAAATGTCTATAATATTTTTTTTCGAGTCTGAAGTATTTACGATAAAATGAGCAGGAAATAAAAAAAATACGATTACAATTGATAACGGATTGTCACTCTTAGTCATCTCATTGTATTTATTTTAAATAGTTTCATTGTCAATGATGTTTTGTTTATACATACAATGTTATTGTCTGTAATAACCGTAAGATTTTACTATAATAGTAAATAATTATTAAACATATTATGACAATACCACATGGAGAAGTACCAATTTTATTGTTCGTAATATTCTCAATGATACACCGTTATTTTTATATCCCTGATTGATCCATGTTTGCAGATAGACCTTTGACTTTTTATTTAATATTCGTTACGTGCGTTTTTATTTTTTTCGGCGAGTTTACGACCTTTCAAAGTTTTACACGTCTTAAAGCGGGCTGCCATTAATTATTTTAAAATGTGCAATATGGAGGACGTTGCAGATTCCGTGAGAGGCAATGCGGCCGTTAGCGGACAAAAAATATTATAATCTGGGAAGTTGGTCAGTCAATTTAAGGGAAATCCCACAATTAAAAGGCACCGTAGGCGAAACAGTCCGGATGCAAAAAATACATGTATATATATATATTAATATAATTAAAAAAAAAGTTTCTGATAAATATTTAATGTTAATAATATTCTTAATACGTATTATTTTAAAACTGTTAACTGCATAATTAAACAAAAGTTTTTAAAAACAGATAGTTGGATTTTGTTTTTTAATGTTTGCGTGGCTTGTCCGACCGGTAAAAACGTTTTTAGTTGGCAACAATGATATTAATA
>JAGVSQ010001285.1:0-30296 GCA_022683975.1 Rhyacophila evoluta | reverse complement strand
TATAATGTAGCCTGAAGATGCCGAAAGGCGAAACCCGGGTCGCTAACAGTGACCTTACATATGGAAGTTTACCAGTCTTAAATAATTTAGAATTAATGATTTATTATGTATGTCAATAGCAAGATGCGTTAGTAGTGTGATATATTTTTGCTGTACCATTCCCTACCTTCGAAGTATATAAAGTATATCTCTACACGTAATACAAGCAAGCTTTATTTAGATAGAATGTTCCAACCAATCGATAGTCTTATTGAGTAAGATGTTTTGTTATTTCTTTTTTTTAAAACTTGCTCTAGCTAAACTATCTCCAGTATAGAAAGATTTAGATGCTTACCACTCGGTTATCGAAGTTTACTGAATTTAGATACAAGTATATTCCTTTCACTAGAGTTCTGCGTTAGATAGCAAAGTTTGAACTAAAGGATGAAAAACTCTTGTCGAAACTGGTGATGTCACTTAAACATAACTAATTTTCTTCGCAACAGTGGCGTAGCCATGCGTTAAAATCTATCAGTAGTGGTTGATGCGAGAATTCACTTGCATTTAGTATACGAAAGAAGAAAACGTACATTCAAACCAATTACTTTAGCTGATGTAGGGTACGTTATATAATGATCGGCCACCCCCCTCCCAGTGATTGGTCACTTGGCAGTAAACCTAAAACATTGATAGGTAATATAAATAATGAAAACACATGAAAAAATGCGGCCCTGTTAGGGCTCAAATGAATGATAATTATTATAAAAAAATGATAATACGTAGTGCCTTTCATTTCTCTTGTCGATTGTGTATAGTAAAATATGGATCGCCTTCGTGGCAGACTCCAGGAGATTTTAATTCATAATTTTTCCAACTAAGATCAAGAATAAAACATAGAAGTATCCAGAACTGGTCAAAATGCAGTAGTCTCAACCATTTGTTGAGATATTTGCTTATTAAATATTAACTAGATAGTAGATTTGTCTATCTGCATCTTCAGGACATACGATTCTAACAACAAAGTCATATTACAATAAATAATCGTTGAGAATAAAAGAGTAAATAACATAATTTTATCCCATCCATTTTGGTAATGGTTTTATTAATAATTAATGGTAAACCCTATTTAAGTTTGCAGGATTTAATGTAAATATTCTTTAATTACCATGCCCGCTCTGAAATTGGTGCATATGGACCGCCGTAATGTGAAGACACATCTTAACATAGTATTTTTCACGTGGGTTGATTATCAGACAATAGATCAACCAAATCGGCATCCAGTCGTATATTTTCGGATTTAAAAAAAGGCAGATGTAGGAATCGAACCAATATTCCCCGGATGCGAGGTGCGCACGCTAATCTCTTAGCTACCCGGGAAATGTCCTTACCGTCTTAGAGTACTTATATTTATTTTGGCATGGCAGATGAAGCAAAGGGGCGATACATAAATAAACCAATTCAAAAAAGTAATACATTAGAATTAAAGAAATGATAAAATAACATTGTAGTATAGTTTATATTTATTCGAATTATTTTCGTTTTAGTTATTTTTATTTCTTTTTCTATCTACTTTATAACAGTAGAATTTATATTTAATTATCATTGAGAGCTACGTATTATTATTCGTGAGTATAAAGTTTGAAGATATCGAAAATATTGAAGTTTATAAATTTTAAACAGTCTTTAAGTTTTACTAAGATGGGAAATCCTGCAGTCGATAGCACTGATTATAAAAATAACAATCGAAAGTGTAAATTTGTTTTATCAACAACACTTAACGATTATAAATATAAGATCTCTCTGAGAATTGCGTAAAAATAAACTGTGAAACCAAACACGCTATTATTATAAGAATGTAAGACATCTTCCGCAGAGAAAAAGACGGACCCGAAAATGTATGACCGATTTTTTTTGTATCCTTGGGACAAATTTTTAGTAGCATAAATAAAATAAATATTGATTAATATTATTGTGTAATACTTTTATTAATATTGTTTCTATACCAACTTGGTATAAGAAGGTAAATCTTGGCTTTGTCCAAATTAAGTTAAGTATTATATAAGGTAAGGCAGGGTTTCCCAAACTTTTTCTGCAATGGAACACTTCGCAAACCCGGAAATTTTAGCGGAACACTTAGCTTATTTTTTTAGCTTTCCAAATTGTAGCGGAAAACCTAGTCAGGCTTCGCCGAACATAGTTTGGGAAACCCCGAGGTAAGGTAATCATTTTGTGTTAGTACTCGTAAGTTTGGAATGAACATGTCCGCTGTGGAGAGGATAAATGATGAAACTCTCAATTAAAAAAATAGCCTTTATTTGATAATCAGAATGTTTACAACTTAATACACGTTCTATGAAAAACATGTATACTGAAGATGCTGAAATAATGTTTAAATTTAGCTTTTAAGATTGAAAAAAGGATGGCCCATGAAATTTGCGACCAGGAAAAAAGACTTCTACCTAACCTTGCCTCCTGTAAAAAATATTATATGTGGGTTACGTCCTTTTTTATTTCCACAGTCGATGTCTAAGATATTTTTTAACAAAGTACCAACATAACGACGCTATTAAAATTTTTACTTTAATATCTTTGAACAATTTAATAACTATTTTTTAGATTATTTTTCCATTTGATAAAAATAGGTAGTATATGAATAAATTATGTAACTTTACAGTTGAATCTGTTTATATAATCATAATAAATAAACAGATTTAGTAAAAAATAATGACTAAAAAACGTTTTTCTAAAAAGTTGCCTCTTGTCAAACGTGAAAAATGTTGAAAAAATAACACATAGATACCGAAATGCATTTATTTGTCAGTGTTACAGTAATAATTAAATTAAATAAACTTAGGATAGATTTTAAATATTTTTTATATTCTTTTAAATCCAACTGTTAAATATGGATATCAAAATATAAATAAACAATAAACGGGGGTGTTGGTTTCTTTGCTTTCTGTACCCTTCGGGACGCAGTTGATCCGCTGTAAAACAAAACGAAGAGAATAAAGTATTGGATGACAACATTTCAGGAAGTCGCCCTTAAATTTTAAGAGCTGTCAGGACCTTTCACATTTACCGAGACAGAAAAGATCTTCACATTATATTAAATGACATATTATTATTTACACGAGTGCATTGTAGAATGTATTATGTTTGTGCAATTATGAGTTATATTATTTATATTCATTTTCTAATATGGTATATTTTTTTTTCATTGATGACATTGCATCCAGGCCGAAAAAAATTGAGGTAGCGTGAAGCCAAAAAATGAGAAACTTTTGCAAGGAAGTGAACATCTTAAAATAACGTGAGAGCTAAGAAAACTAGAAACCATGAAGGGCACAACAATTTTACCAGCTTCAGGGCGCTGAACATGTAGCTACGCAATTGACGCAACCTATTTACCACGTCCAAGCAAATATTACAAGGTATGGATACTTTCATATTATATCTTTAGACGAGAGCAAATGTCAAATATGCGCACTTTTTCATTGAACCACGGTGAAAAAACAACTTATCGTTTACCATTTTAAGAAGTTTAGTGTTCTTTTTGACAAATTCATTTTTGAAATAGGAAGTTATTCTAATCTTGAGCCAAATAATTGTAATGACCACTCCTGCCAGTTACTTTTGATGCCCAATGAGAGCATTTATGCATTTTAAACAATCTGTTTGACTCCTCCTTCCTAATATATTTTTCACACATATTGTACAATGCGTAGATATATCATTGATGTTAGCAGGGATCGTGAACTCGCAAAAAATATTCATAAATTTATAGAAAAACAAATCTTTAACAAACTACTTTATTCTTGGGCATCTCTAATGACCCAACACGAAGTATCAAGTAAGCATAATTACTAATTTAAATTGAGCATGTCACCCAAAGCGTAAAATTATGTTCATTACTGTCACCACGATACATTGGTGAGTTGAATGTCGCACAAACCTTGCCTAAAAAATTCAAATCTGATATTTTCTGCTAATTTTTAATTTGTGGTATTTCAAAATAATCTTTTTAAGGTTGGTAACTTTTGCCTGATCGGTGGTGATACATGCATTTTAACAATGCTGCTTTAGAGTTGTGAATAGTGGTTCATGCCACCTAATGAATGTTTAAAATAACTATGTACTGAGCTTTGAATATATACTTGCGAGGAGAAGTGAGGAAACAGGATTTCGTTAGTAATAAGAAGACAAGAAAATGGACCGTGTAGCCATTTATAATTACAGGTGTGAAGCTACGACGGTGGACCTGCTGGTATAATTGAATAGAAATCATGCTCATTTCATTTCATTTCAGACCAAGGTAATGGAACGATGCTCCTGGGGCGCCTTTGGTAAAATGTTCATCGCGCCACGTTATACGTTTTCATAATGTGTATGCAGACGTGGCTGGTGATGAAAAGTAGCAGCAGATCATTGTTACAAATAATTTTTAATTAAAAATATACCATCGTCGCAATATTTAATGTGTCTTTTTGGTTGACTATCTATGCGCGCGCAATGTCTTCATTTTCAGGATGGAGCGATTAGGAGAGGGAAGATCTTCATCCCCTCCCAAAAATCTGGCACCGAATACTTTACTAATTTCAGCCGTCACCAAGAGATTAGTGCCAAATGAATTACCCTGAATCACAGATGAGTTGACAGCTCATAGCACCAACTAAAAAATAACAGTTGGTTCGTGTTTATAAATTATTCGCATTTTTCACCGTGCTAACAAGGGATACCATCAATTAATTGTGTTAACAGTGTAATTTAAACATAACATATTGTTTCATCGATCTAAAATGTTTTTATTATTTATTTACGATATGTAAACGACGGTAAAAATCAATTCGTAAAAAAGTAAATCTCATTAATTACCGAACAAATGAATTTAGTTTCTACATAACGTTATATTGTATATTATTTATAATACATCTTTATTATTATTATCAATTATAAAACAATTGTTCACATTTTAAGTAACTGTATAGTTTCAAAGTTATTGAATGCGTGTGCCGACAAAAATTAATTGACGCTTTTAAAATAATATCGATAATTTAATAAATATATTTTTAAATGAAAATCAATTGTTAATGGTTGTGCTATTTATAAAATGGAAAATATCTAGGCCTATACGTCATAAAGCATTAAAATATGAAAAGAAAAAGAAAATAGCTTTAAAAAGTCGTTAGTGTGATTTGAAATTTTAATCAAAGCGATTTGTTGAAACGTTAAAAAAATAATTTAATAAAAACATGTGTGTAGTAATAATATTGTGAGTTTTATAGTGTGAATATCTTATGATACAATGTGGCATAATTTTGGCAAACGAATCCTAGGGGTGCATATAAATTGAATAGATAATATTAAGATTAATATTTTTTGTAAAATTTAACATGCCCCGTCGGAGAAGGCGATCACTGTCTCCGGTTGATCACTTAACGCCTGATGATGACGACGATTCCTTGACGAACGATGATCTGTCTCCAAGTGAGTAATATTGATGAAATTATATAATATTAAAATTACCAATAGTCCCAAAGGAGTTTGTTTTTTTCGCACAATTTATATGAATTTAATCAAACGCTTTTCATACATATAATGTAAACACTATAATATATATCATTATCATAGGAATTTATTAATATTATCAATGCGTATTATTGAAATATAATATTTGCGATAATAATAAAATAATACGAATTATCATAGATTTATTATTACCTTTATGCAACACAAGATACGACATCCGTCTGTGGATATGTGGTACTAAGATAAGTCAATGCGATGTATAATAAATCTTAGGGTATTAATGGTAGGAACTGCTACTATTCTATAGAAAAGGCGACTAGGGTGTTCCAAACTATGGAACACTACTGTTTCACAAAAAGTTAATAGGTGTTCCACGAAAACCTGTGGTTGTTTTAAATCCTGCAACGGCTACAAGAAATACAAACACATTTGACGGATTAATCCTCTAAAATGTAAAATGAATAAATAATTAATGTTTCCTTCTCATTTTAAAATTTTTAAAAAATCTACCCTTTGGGAAACCCTGCCATTATCATAACATTGATATGGTGATGCATTGATTAAAGATAAGTTAATTTTTTTAATTTTCCTTTTTGAATACTTGTTTTTATTACAATGGATTTGAGAAATTATATAGTTGCTACATATAATTTTGCAAGTTATTTGTAGTATTATTATCGGCACTGCAATTCAGTGTTGATCTTGGACGCCGTTAGAAAATGTTTTAAGTCCAGTCTATCCTACAGAAGGTTCTTTCATTGCCTTGGATTCTGGCATTTTATGTATTTTTCTACACAAGTACACTACAATAATTGGATTAGATTTTATCATACAGTATTCTTCTTATCTCCCTACCAATTAAAAAGGACTAATAGTAGCTTTTGGATGATAGAATATCTTCCATCCTTGAAGCATGATCAGCCCAACAGAGTCGTCTTACTTATGCACCAAATACGATAAAGCAATCAGATCAATTTAAATTTAAATAAGACAGTTCAGTGTTGAAGTTAAGTTAAGCTTAAATAAATTACTTAGTGTGTTATAAGCGACAAAGATTTTCTATCAAAAATAAACATATGCATTGACACGATCATGCAAAACAATTCTACATAGTTAAACATGATTTTTAATCACATATAATTAAAAACCTCATGTCATCTAATAAGTATCTGGGAATTAAAATCTGTATTATGCTATCACTTAACATCAGATTATTCCATCTACTGTTATTGTTAATTTTATTTTTTACAGATCGATGTCCTCCACAGCAGAGAAATGCGGCGAATGCTCGAGAAAGAGCCAGGATGAGGGTTCTCTCCAAAGCATTTTGCAGGTGAGTTCATGTTCTATAATAAATTGGGAATGTATTTCGCAAATACTAATCGCTGTATTAAGCATGACGAATGCTTTCAAGAAGAGAAATGCGCATCATGAGTAGCTGTTCCTGCTGCACGAGTTTACTGTTAGATTCGCTCAAAAGCGGCTTTGTTGACAGAAAATAGAAAATTATTTTATAAATATTACTTTAGCGCAGCTATAATTTCCAATTTCTTACCTAGTAGGTCGCGTAATTGATATTTTCTGTGCCTCCATTGAAGGTCTCTGGAACCTGGTTGAGAATCGCTGCGCTAGAGGCTATGAACCTCTGGATGATGGAGACTTTCCGTTCTAATATAGTGACGGTATGGTTTTCAGTCAGTTATGAACACTGACGAGTGTCTTTTGAGTTAGTGCCTGTTAAGCGCAGGAAAATCCACAAGGGTAAATGCCATTCGACAATGTGTGACTTTATTTCGTATAAAGAAGTATGAGGTTTTTCATCTATTTATACATACTAGAAAGTGATCGAAATCACATTTCCAATGATAAAAATATTTGGGTTCATATTACAGTTACATTGAAAGAATCTTATACATTCGTTACGCCAGTATTTGGTTGACATCTCAGTATTACGAAATATAATTTTCTAGGTTTCCCTTACAGTAAGCAAGAAGGTTTTTTCTCAACAAAGCTTAGTTACAATAAGAATTGTGAACGCTCTTGTGACACTTCTGGCACTTTGAAAAGCGTTTCACTCTGCTACGACACGATATGCGCACTCGTATCGGGTGAATTGTGTTGAGTGGTGTAGGGTGGAAAGTACCAGTAGGAGTTGCTGCTTTCCCCCGAATTGGAAGAAAATACATGATTGGTTACCAATTCAAGTTTTATTCCACAAACATATCAGTTAAATTTGATAATTGAATGGGACGCAATCTGGCTAACATATCTGCATTTATTTAAAATTCACTTCATTAAAACCACAAAGTTTTGTCAAGTGTGACGAATATTAATGTAAGCTTCATTTTTATTTCTATTGTATCCAAATTATTAAGTTAATTAAGCATGAACTACAGCCAGTATAAGACTTTAAGTATTTATTAAGAACTCAACACAAATTTGTCTTCACTAAATAATGGGTTTCCATTCTTCTTAGACTGAAAACGACTTTACCATGGGTACCCGCGGACACAAAACTATCAAAACTGGACACGTTAAGATTAGCGAGTGGCTATATTGCTCATCTTCGTGCCATTCTTGCAGACCAGCCCCCTGAAGACTCTCCATCTACTGGAAGGCCGCTTAATCTGGTTAGAAGTAATTTTAGACCATTCCTTCAAAGAGACATCTTTTTTATATTATTTTAATTAGTACTTGTTCGGTAGAACTCAATTTTACATTCGATTCATGTTAAATTGTAATTCTATTCTCTAATGTACAATAATTTATAGGTATATATTATTTTGCAATTAACGTATCTTATTATTTTTATTTATTTTTTATCTATGTTATATATTATTATTATCTAATTTATTGTGTCTTAATTAATTCTTATATATTATATTGAAGTAGTGATTTGATATTATTAACACACCTTTTGGGCATTATTAGTAGTGACAAAAAAAACTTTCGGCAATATTAAAATATAGATTAAACTTCGAAATTGTTCAGGAAATTAAATCTAACATACTGATAGCTAACGATATTGGATGTTATTTGGTAACAATCTGATAATTATAATAAATATCGTATTTATTTATGTTAATATTAAGATTTGATTTTATTGCCCAGCACTGCCATCTAGTGCAAGTTTGTTGTTGGGGTTGGAGACATGATTAGTAAGAAGAAATTCACCTCTCTTCATTCATTTAACTACTGAATTTATTAGCTTTAGTTGAAGAATGCGTCTTTGTTGAGTATAGTTATCGGTATATTAATAACATGTGAAATACGAATATATACTTTGAATACGTTCAATAAAGCTAAACCTCGGACATTGTTGTTAATTTTAGCAGTGCAAGACTGCCTCGAAGTTAACACGCAGTAGCTAGCAAAAACATTTAAATAAAAAAATAAAAAATCGAATTAATTTGAAGATGATTTTGTTTCAAATATTTAAAATATCCGACTCATTATTTTATATAATAGTCCTTCTGCCAAATATGAAAATATTATCAATCGTTGAATGCGATAAAGTAATAAATTTAAAATGACAACCGTTGAGTAATTTGTATGGATGTACACTTTATTGGTAAATTATAATTAGTTGAATATTGCACTTTTTCTTTATGAAACAAAAGAAGCTCTAATTTTCAAAACAGTTTTCTTAAAATTAATATTTTTCATTTCTAACTCTATTGAATTCAAATTGTTATAATTATTTATAGGTCTGAATTTTTTGATATTGGCGAATTCAAGATAACGTATACGCCCCTACATATTTATAATAAATCTAATTTATTATGCGAGTAGATATATTGTTTAATGTTTATTTGTCTATGAATTGATTATTTTATGGAACAAATGGTAACAGTCGAAAAAAGACAATGGCTCGTGCTGGAAACCCAAAAAGCAATGTTTAGACTAACTTCGTGCAGCGTCTGACACCGACCATATGGTGTATTTTACTTCGCAAGAGAACATGGCATGAGCTCTCGGAAAATGTGCGGTGATTTATCAATTTATTTTTAAGAGAATCTCGGTTGTTATTATAGCATTTTAAAATAGGATCTAATTTAAGTTTGGTGATAATTGAATCAACACTTAATTAAGGAGTGGATAGTAGCAGGTCCGCCTATAAGTGTGCATCAAATTCAGGCGGCCAAAAGAAGGGCGGCAGTTTTTTTTGTCATTTACTTTTTCGAAAAGGATTAGAATAAGGAAATATGCATTAACTTCGACCGTAATTATTCGTATTTTTTTCGTTCTCCATTTTAAGTTATAATGCTATATTTATTCGCTTAAAATGGGAAATAGAGTTCCCCCTGTAATTGTAACTAATAGGTTTCATTTCAGTTATTTCACGCTCTCGTTCAATTAAAGGACACATCACGATGAAAACTTTAAGTGAGATGATATGCTATTATCTGTACTGAACTATCATAATTATTGTCTATAAGTTGTTCAAAATAAACTGGTATCTGATAAGAGATATTTTTTTTTTTCATTATCTAATCAGATTGGATTGCAAAAACCTCATTTCTACTGCCAGTATTTATTTTAAAAAATATGTACATATTCAAACTATTTCTATTATATTTCGACAGTCTTCATACAAAATTAAATTGGGAGAGTTAAGTAACTAAACAGTTAACCAATCCAATTGAGATTTAGTTTAATTTTTAAAAAATATCGCAGTAAAGTAATAAAAACAGTAACTGTCGCTTAAATAATATTTAAAGTTTATCTTTGTAGAGGTTACCATGCAAGCTCAGCATCTGGGGAGTGTAGATTCAATTTCAACATTTGCCGGATTTACAAAAATCCGAAAACGGAGAAATACCCATTAGGTTGAGCAATTCTCGTGATAAAATAATCTCCCAAGACATGTCCTCACACTGCGGAGTTCCATATACTCCACTTTTGGAGTGAACATCCTCATATTGTGTAGATTCATACGCTACAATTTTTGGAGTGAAAATGGTTAAAAAAAATCGTAATAAAAGTCACGGGACGGCTTAATATTTTTTCCCTTTAGCTTTTCTTTTAAAGCGTTTCACCGTCAAACTTGCGTCAATCTAATGTGCAAGTTATTATATAATACATGTATGTGTAATATTGTTAATCGATAACATTCGTTAGGATAAAACATTCAAAAATATAAAAAGCTCACGTGGTGGACTTTCGTTTTCCTTCAGCGTAGCCGTATGTTGTTAAAGATTATACATCTGTGATAGATGTATATATAGGAGTAATGGCTACGCCTAAGGAAAGCTGATATACACAAAAGCTTTAAGCGTCGTCCAAGAAAAACAAACAGTCGTAAAGGATTGAAGTGTTGGCCCACTCGTAAAATTAAAATGCCGTCCGCACAAATGCACGCAGCTGTTGTTTAGATTAGCCCGTTTTTTAGAGAATTATTTTATTGCATTTTCGGTCTATTTTTTTATAAGTGTGCCGCCCACCCTTAATATTTTAAATAATATTAAATAAGTAAAATTGTTGGGTAGACATTTTAACGGTGCGGTTTCGGCGAGCTATTCTGAATCTTTTCCTTGATGTTTAAATACGAAAAATAACATTTTTGCTCTGAAAATAGTTATTTATTTGAAAGAAAACGTAAAGCAAATTGTGGGTATAATTAAATAAATTATATATATTCATCTGTCCGCCTTTCAGTACGTATAAATGTAATTAATTCAAAGCTTAAAATAAAATACTAAAATAGTAGTTATTTTATTCGTACATACCCTTGGGATTACTGCGAGAAAAACGTGCGTGTGAGAAATGAAACAAAACTTTAAGCATAATTATGTTTTCAAGGCTTTGATTATTATAATGTATATCATTTGAAGTTTACTATAATGGATAAGTGAACTATAAAATTAATGTTATAGGTTATAGGGCTGTGGCCTTCCACTCCTCTAACTCATTATGACCTATCTACTATAGAGTATGTTACAATCCTGATATTTAGTACTTTATACCCAAAAAAATGTGTCTAATTCAACCCAATATACAATAAATATACGCGCAATATTGCTAACTTTCTTCGGGCAGATGGCGCTGACATGTACTTTAATATTAGTCCTCACGTTCCGCCGGCTTTTCCAGACTGTTGACTCCTTTTTGTTGTAAAACTCTATTCATAAAAATTGTGCTGTGAAAAGGTATTTTTCATTAATTATTTAAGATTAAATTTACGAACGTGTTTTCTTTCTTTGAATTCACAGACTTGGCCGTTCACTTTCCAGCAGGGTGTTCTGACTGGCTGCAGTCCAGATCGAGGTGCGTCGCCGAGAGTTTCCGCTGCTCCTGACAATGTTCCAATTTTACATCATCAGCTGTCAAATTGTGACATCAACATGTACAATACTAACAATAATAATAACTGCTTCACTCGGTCTACGCACTACCAACAGAGCGATGGATATTATGGCCAAATACAAAGAGATAACACTTATAATATGAGGCATTCGTATTCAGACTCAATATTACATACAGGATAACATTATTAATCGAATCCGAAACAATTCACCGATACACAATTTTTCGTTTAAATCAAAACAAAAGATAACTTGCGTTGGTACAGCTTGAAATAAGAATTACATGGTACAAGCTTGATAATTATTATATTTGATGGAAATCATAAGCATTTCCTATTTGTGTATTTATTTTTTGCACTGTAATTGATTAGGCGAAGACTGTCGTAGCAGTGAAATATTGCGCGATAAACTGTTAGAGGGAAAATAATTTGATTATTAAGAGCCTCGTTCTTCCTTATAATATCAACTGATAACTCGTTACGTAAATTAACATATGAACTGAAGTCTATGTATTTTTTGTTTTATACATTTGTTTTGCCTTTTCATCATGTAAATACTTCGATATTAAGTAGTCAATGTATGTTACCTTTATTAAGAAATGTTTGAATAACGATATAATATAATATATAATATAATGCCATCCCTCGATTTTTGAGAATTACAATTTCAGTAATTGCAAGAGATGTTAACATACATATATATAGATTAGCGGTAGTTTAATTTAGTTAGATTTAATGCGGCTGTTTCCGAGCGGGCATTTATATGATATACTAACAATTCTTGTAAAAAACACTTAGGTAAATATTTTGTTATAAAACGCTTCATAAAATGATTTCGATTAATGTATCACTTTTCCACGATTTGATGTACAACTCAAGGGATTATTTTTAATCGTATTTTTTCCCACCTAATAATGTAATCGATTTTATAATAATCAAGCATTATATTAAATTTATTCAGTGTAGCTAAGTTTTATAATGATTTTTTAGTTAGACATCGATATTTTAGGAGAGACCATAAACTGATGACAGTAAGCAAACCATTTGTTTTTATGTCCCATTAATCGAAAATTTATAAATTAATACCTGAATGCGAAATTGAATTATATAAATATTTAAAACATGTATTTGTAAAATAAAAAAATATTACAATGTGTGCCTTAATAGATGATAATGTGGGTGCATACCAGAAATAATTATAATATTATATAGTTTTTTATGTTTTAAATATGAATGTGTTTAAAATTATTTGTATTATATGTAATTTGTAGATTATAAATGATGTAATTGTATTGTATTATTTTTGTACAATTTAGCAATAGATTTAAAATAAAATATGTACAAAAAAGAGAGGTTTTTTTTTTCATTTTTACAAATATGTTCCAAATACAAATAAACATAATCATCCATATTACGTTTCTTTGATGCAAGTGCCTCTGTTCACAGCAGGGTCAAGTCATAAACTGCCGACAAAAGTATTATTTTACACTGAGAGAATAAAGCCGACATTTATCGCTCTTCAAATCTGTCTAATGAATCTTAAAAAATCTAATGTAAATATGAGTACACAGTGCATTCAACGATATTTTACATTATTAAATAACACTGACCATATAAAAAACGGTACAAGTGATAGCCGCAAATAAATATAAATATAAATATATCAATACAAGTTGCCTGATTTGAGATTTAGATTTAGAGAGTTAATAATTCTATAGGTACTTTATTTATGAGGTGGCGACATTAGAAATACGAAAATTCGTATTGGCAGATGTTTAATAAGATCTTTAGGTGAGTTGTGTTTTAGATCAAATGCACATCCTGATAGGAATGAGCCGAACAAGATCCAATTGCTAAGATTTGCGAAGAACTAACGTTACACATATATCTACAGTTCGGGTACTGTAAATCCAATACTGATGATTAGGATTGAAGCAGGCCACAAGTGACCTTGGCATCTATCGATCAGACCGACAGTACACAACTGTCGACGCAGACTGAATAAGGCGTGGCCTTCCTCAATCCTAACCATCGTCTTGGATCGGTAGTCTCCGGACTGTAGGAATATGGGTACCATAATAGGTACTCGAGTTACGGTTTCGGTAAAGTTGTCTGTCAAAAAACCTATACTATAAAAATATAATACACTAATATTCAAATATTTTACTCACATTTTGTGGGCTTTATTCGTTACAGCTTAAAGCACCTACATAACATATAATATGTCTTCTAAACCAGGGCCGCGCGGTAATTTTTTACAGTATGATGTAAATTTTTAAAATGCTGCGCCTTAGATGTTTTTTTAGGTTTCACGCCTCGAAAATATTTTTCACTTCCGCCCGAAGATTCTGGTTTCTCATTTTTTAGGTCGTCCCCGCAAGATTTGTGTGTTTGGCGCTACTTATTCTGTATGATGCAGCCGCGTCTTTGCTTCTTTTTTATTTTTATTTATATTTATTATTCGATATTTAAATATTCATCTTTTGAAGATTTTTAACCAACCATCAAGAATAAAATTAATAAGACTGGACAAAATTATAACCATAAGATATTATGTAGTTTCTCATCATAAGCATAACGACTTTGTTCAGGCAAAAGGCATTAACCCCCATTAAACAATAATATCGTAAATACAATTTGAAACCTTTTTCTGCACGCAAATTCGATAGATTTTACTTTTTCTATTTTTTTAGCTTAGATTAGATAGTAATTCGGCATTTGCTGCTTGATTTTTTTATTTTTTTTGACCAAACGTGTGTATTGTGAATCTGAAAATAAAAGAATTTTTAAAAGACTTAGAGTTAATAACTTTTGCCTAAACATAGTCGTTAATATGGTTTTTGAGCGCTTTCGTAAGATGTTTATAATAATAAATTATAAAGTTAATAGGTACCTATACATAAGATCATCACATCACAATTCAAGTATCAACCATGCAAACGTTTCAAATTCAAGACAATTCTTGACTTGTTTATGGTTTCGACTGACTGCTGTCAAATGATATAAATGTCAAAGTGGCACGAGTTTTGTAAATATTTGTTGTTATTTTTCAAAAATAGTTTAATGTATTCAAAAAAATTGTAAAATGAGAATAAATAAGAATGTTAAAATTGTTTCTAACAACGTTATTTTAGTCCCCTATGAGGAGTGTCATGTAACGAAGTAAGATTTATTAAGATTAATCTGAAGTATTATTCGAGTCATTTTTATTATGTCTTCAATCATTCATGTTAACTATTTGTCCTAAGATACCATCAATGGATGCAATCTGAAGAATTACAGCACTTGACAGCGTCTGAGCCTTTGACATTACCCGAAGAATATGCAATGCAAAAAAGTTGGAGAGAAGATGATGATAGTGAGATATAAATTATCCAGTAGATTTAATATATTATCACCGATTGAATTGAGACACTACCAAACTGTTTACATTCTTATACAATACTCATATAAGCTTTATCTACTAGCTAGGCCATATCACTCATATTAATTTGCTTTGGTAGATGAAATGAGATATATTTTCATTACCATGAATCTGATGTGATTAATGATGATGTTGTCCCTCATTATACTATCACTAAGCGGAGCTTAATTTTTTTAAAAATCAAATTCAAATTTTGAAAAGTAATTGAAATTATTTATACTCATTTGGTTGGACTTTTAAGTGTGATAATATATCTATGAAATACCATATTATGGTATTCTATAGGCACACAATGTTTTACTCTTTATTTTCAAATATCTGGAAGTGTAGAAGGAAGCAGCTCAAATAACATGTTTTCAAAAGTCACTTTACAGCCATATATATTATGTAGTACAGAATCAACTCTACACATCATACTGATGGTAATAAATTAAAGTCTTCTCACATTCGTATTTTACTATAAAATATTTAAAGGAAAGTTATTTAATAAAATTATTATTTTCAGAGTGTACATTCATTATTCTAGATAAGAATAAATACGAGACTACGCATAATGAAATTGGTATGTTAAAATTATTTTTTGTATGTTATATACATGTATTTAAATGACATTTATATGCATTACAGTAAGAGTGAATCGATAATCTCTGATTTATATAACATACTTGAAAATAAAACCATTAATATAATGAATGCAAAAATTACTGTTGGTCAATATAATTATCATAATGAAATACTGATACTTCTTAGGACTTTTGGATTGTATTTAATTTTTCCTGAGAATATATTTTCAAATCTATTTTTCAACTGAAAGATTGGTGATGTTTCATATTTTTCATTATTTTTGCAATATTGTGCTTATATATTAATTATAGAGAATATATATAAAAAGAAGAACATTATAATCAAATCAAATACTCCACAATTGTGTGAATGCTGGTTTTTCATGAGAACCATGTACATTTTCTAGATTCAATGATCGGAGACACAAATCTTTTCCTGAGCAGCGAATCACCACACACGGCTGAAGTGGAAATTATGTTAGCGGAAAAGCATTCTCGTGGCAAGCGACTCGGTTGGGAATCAGTCATTATGATGATGATTTATGGAATAGAACATTTAAGCATAAACACTTACCAAGTCAAAATTTCATATGATAATATTAATAGCATAAAAATGTTTGAAAAACTGAATTTCAAAGAAACTGCGAAAAGTGAAGTGTTTCAAGAAGTGACAATGGAAAAACATGCTGATTCTAATTGGCTTTCGTGGATGAAATCGCAGTATATTTTTGAATTGTTAGATTATAATAAAACGATAAGTTTATAATAAAATTATCTAAAATCCACATCATGTTGTTTTATTCTGGAGCAGTTGTTTCCTAAGATGAACATATTATGTGGAAACAATGAGTGTGCATTTTGTAGATAACCTAGACCTTTGAAGATATTTTTCAGATGTCTTAAGCATTCTTGCTATATATTTTATCTATAACCTCATTCAAAAAGATGTTAATCTAAAGACACTTTGAATGTAGTTTTCCACACCTTGAATCCAAGCTGATCTCTTTTCTGGCAGTTTTATTATGTTATAAGTTGCTTAGAACATTTAGTATAGTAGAAATTGCCAGGGAAAATAATTTTATGATTTTACACACAAACTGGTCATGCAAAGCGCAAGTGAATAAAAGAAACTGCTGTATTAATGAAATTGTTTTGGGCTTTCAAGAGTACAAACCAGAGGTATGCAGAGGACTGAAGTGTATAATCAGCTGAGAGACCATCACCTACCAGTTTTTACTCGATCGTTATACACACTGGACATCCATACCCAGCATTTAAATGCATATTTAAAACATGTTGATTAGCAGATTGATTCAGGTATGGTTCTTGGAACAAGCAAATACCTGATGCCATCAAATTCATAAGTGCACATTCATCAACTCAACCATTGACATGATAGGATATAGTAAATTAAATAAATAAAACACATGGACAGTTTTTATCAACGTTTTGTTCATGTATTCATGGTTTGTGTAGATACATAGGCAATAATTACAAATAATGACTGAAGTTTCAATAAAACATCATCTATATAGAAGTTATAAACAAATGCGAAAATAAAAATTTCAATTCTAATAATATGAAATATTGCCACGTAGTCGATAGTAGAAAAGAAAAAATCTCAAACCTTACATAATCTAATAAAAATTTGTACTAAAAACGTATTATATTTGCATACTTATTATTTCATACTAGGTATATTATGCTGATATTTTTTGTATTATAAATGTTTGGGTATACTTTTATTACTGCTTTGCAATATTATATATTGGATTATATTTTAAATTAAGTTACACTGGTAACTGGAATATTAAATTTAGAAGATATAATTCTATCCTAGTTCTTTTTGCTAAGTTAAAATCAACACTAAGGATAAGATCGACAAGACTTGTCAATCGAAAGATGAGTACTATTTTATGTTATTACTAAGAAGCCTTAATACAAAACTATTTTATTTAAATAATTATTTATTTGTATAGGTTTATTAAAAATATCTTTTATTTCACACACAAATATATGTAATAAATATATTTAGGAGCCACTTTTGAAATGCTTACTGCCACGTTTTCTAAAGCTGAAATAACAAACGATTTACTAGTGATATGAAATACTACTTAATGATGAGTACTAATTTTTAATGTGTTGTATCAGTCCATTGGTGAGAAGACAATAATAATTAATACAAAATATAAACCACAACATTTTAATTACGTCAGCAGATCGTAAAATATATTTTAAACTATACTATTTTTTGTTTAATCCAGGGCTGTTGGCATTTATTTACTTGGAAATTTCCAAACATGGCATCAGAAATTTTTGTAGAGCTATATCAAATAGATTTTTTTCACACAAAAAGATAGATTTTTGAAGTACTTGGTTGAAGGCGTAGTGAGAATAATAAACTGACGAGACTTATCGTTGCTAAAAACAAGTCAAGCAGGTAGTCATATGTGAAAAATGAAGTTTTGAATTTCAGTGAGTGTAACTGTCATATATCTTTATCTTTGATTGTATAAATTAATCTTGAAATAACTGTTCTAAATTTTAATTTTAGTAATAGCATATCACATTCATAAAAGATATTGAACTATTCTTAATTCATTTTACACCTCAAAATTCTATTAAAATCGAATAAAATTAGTATTAACGGCAGCCCTGGTTTAATCATAGTTTTTTTTACTAAAATAATAGTATTAAAAAAAAGGATATTTCCATAAAATAGATTCAAGATAATTACAATATCTACCCAAGAATATGGAAATCAATCAAGCAAATTGCACTAAAGTAGGTGATGTTAATTTTGATATACTTCGTAACATATTTTTACGCATATCAAAAACCAGCTTTCAAATATATAACAGGGAATTCACTCAAGACATATAGTGGTATAATTTTGTGCAGATCAGTATTATCATTGAGCAAAGTATAACAAGGATGCTATAACTGCTGAAACCACTATAGTATATAACTTATTTAACAATTATATGTATTGCATTATACAAGACAAGTAGTAGTTGAGCAAATGGTTACAAACCGATGCTTGTGGTGAAATGCCTGTGAAGTTACTACCAAATAGTGGAGTTGAGCAGTTATGTTTAGAGCAGAAGTGGCAAAAAAGAAAAACCATTTATCAAGTTTTCAAAATCAAATTAGATTTAAAATACTTCAATTACATACACTAAAGTAATTACTAGTTCAGACTGGATTATTCAAGCATAGTCACCTGTCTATTTTTGAAGTGTTCCTGAACATTACAAGTAACGGTATTCAATATAATTCATATTTATGTTTAGTAATTAAAATTCATATTTCTGCTTTTTCAAAGTATACTAACTCAGCCACTCTACACCAATCAATATCGACCGAAAATAAAACATTTGAGAAGATATGCTAAGTTTTTAAAAATGAAAAACTTTTCTTGCATATTGTGTAATGAATGTTTTCGATAATTTGTCAAACATATTTACTAATAGAAAATAAATACAATTTCGGTATGTAAATAGCGATCGTCTGTCAACGACAGCTTAGTTGAGAAGTTATTAACTAAGAGCAAAACAAATTTTAAAATGTCTCTTGAAGATGTTCATTATTAACTTTTCTTGAATGTCATTACACCTGCTCCCATGTACATATCAGACTGTTGGGTGTTTGTTATGAATAAAAGATAGGAGGAAACTGAACATGATAAGAAAATATTAAGATGTCTCTGGAGCCACATATTGTGATGTAAATAAATGGAAGGGACAACTGAATACCGCAAATATTAGTGTTGTTGTCTGCTGGAAGACTATGCTTCAAGGATGGTTGGCTTCTCTTCTATGACCGGACAGCAAAGGACCAGAAGAGTTAAAATGAGATGGTTAGCTTAAGTAAAGACACTATTGGAAAACTTTCAACATGGTAAAACATGTTTGTAAAATGTAGGGTTACCTCGATCGGTGGCTATTTCACAAGTTTGCTCTGTAATATTTTTTTCACAGTACATCAGTACTGCTATATTTAAGCACATTGTATATAGTATGCGCAGTAAAAGATCATTATCTTTACATATCAGACCTATTCGAAAATAATATAAAAATCATTACACTAATCCAGCAATAATTTAATAGATTAATACTAGTAAGTATTATATTGACAATAATATTTCCCGTAAATGTTTTAATGTCATGACGGTATACTATTTCTCCAATTTGAATACAAATTCTGTTGAAGTGGAATCAAAGAAATAATATAAAAATTACGGTAATATTATTTATACATTACCTTACATACAAACAAAAAAGAAAACTATTTTACAATATTACCTATTATATTAAATTAGGCTCTATAATAATAAATGATTTGGTGTACCATAAAATCATCTAATAAAATTGACTAGCTGTGTGTAAATATGTAAAACATTTTTAATAATTCCACCTTTAATATGTAGAACAATTTATGATTCATTGGAAATAAATGTAAATTTTTGATACATTTTACAATTTACTCGAAAGTGATGGTTTGTCGCTAGTTATTCAAATATATTTTGATTAGAAATGCATTAATCTTCTAAAACCTCATTCAGAGTCTGAGTTAAATACACAATTAGGCATTATTTGCAAGATTTCTTTAAAGAAACCGAAAAAATAATTAATCAGATAAATCAAATAGCATAATCACATATTAAACAAAAATCAGGAACAATGTGTATTTTTTACACAAGCTGTACTTTTCAAATTCCCTATTAATGCCTAATATATGTAATGAAATTATAAAGTGTGTATAAAAATCATTGAATAATTTTTTTTATGCTGGCAAATATCATTTTTAATCCTTAATTGAAGATAATAATTACAAATGTTAAAAGAAAATTTAGACATTTTTAAAAATCGTTTCAATCCAAAAAATGTACAGTATTATAATATTTGATTTAAAATCTATTTAACTATAGAAAATTTTTGGAACCAAACTTATTGCGAAAACGGTTTTGAACCATTAAAAATGTTTATTTATATGTAGATATATAAATTTCAATGTACATGACTAATATTTTTTTATTATTATTATAATGTATAAATATGTTTTAATATGTAAGGTATACAATCATTATACATACTTTTATATTCATTAAGTCTACTGTAATACATGACACAAATAACGGCAACTATATAGAGCTTTAAAGAAATGTATTGTAAAAGGATTTTACAAAACCGAATCATTTTTGAGTTTTGTATATACACTAGAACCCCGAACAGACAAAATATAAGTAAAGTGAAAGGGAAAGCACTGAAAATGGTTGGAAGAATTTGATTAATGATTGTGATGCACACATAGACTTAGAAGTTCCTTATTTCTGTATGGCAATGCAGAATAATGCTAGAGAAGTAGCTGAAGAAAATATTTTACAGTGGTAGTAGATACAGGTAACCCTGGGTATCACATTATTATTAAAAGTAAAATAGCAGATGAAGTAATCATCTTAAAAAATGAGGATGGAAGTGAAGATAGCGAAGAAAAAGAGACAATAAGCCCAAAAACTAATTTATTAGTGATAAGATCGCATCTCGACTATCAAACATATGTATTGACAATGCAAGTCAACAAAATGTCTAAAAAAAAAAAACATTTCTATATAACAGACACCCCCTCACTTGCATTAGTTTGTTGTTTAGAGGTTTTATTGTATATATTATAAAATAAAAATAAAGCATCAAGGTACACATAACGAAACCCACTGGAAATTTTATGTATTAGAAGTCTTACTTATTTATAGAGTTATATAAATATTTTACCGATATTCAATATAAAAATAATTTCATTTATACATAAAAATAGCAATGTAATGCCGTTTTCATTTTTATTGCTTTGCAGTTATATGCGTATTTGTAAACGTTTACATGTTGAAAATCTTTAAGCGAGCACTATACGATTGTCAATATAAAGTTAATTTACCTATATCATACATCAATACAAAAAATATTTCTATAGCTAGAGACAAAACATGTCACAGATATGATTCATATGGATTTTTGCATGAAAGATTAGAAATAAAATAAAACACACCGTACTTCACCAATTCAGATCTTGACTGCTATTCTTAACGACAATTCTGCAACTGATATGTCTGTACTAACCCGGAATAAGTAGGCAACTCCACAAGAGGAAACATTTTAAAACTATATCTGTTCATTCAATTATTCAAATAAATTCAATGGTATTTAATAATTTATTTATATTTTATCTATTTTACTTAAATCAGTAAAGTATACCTAAATAATAATCCAATAATCTAAAAACATTAACATTCCTAAAAAAGCTTAAAAATATATTATATATTTAAACGTCGCTATTTTGATAATTTTCAACATACCTGCCTGAACTTAAATAATACTTAATTTGATTTCGACAAAAACGGGTTCTACCTACTTATTCAGAGTTGATAGAGATATGTTATGCAGATAACATGTAAATAATAGTTAAATTTCTGTTTTACTCTGCAATATGTAGAGCGTTATATGGATAGTTGGTGTAGAAAAAATAATATCACCCGAGAAAAATAATCTACGCCCAATGGAGTCAAGAGAATGGAATAATATAAAATAATCTTTTACAATATCTCCAAACCGTGAAATAACATGCTCTGTTTGGAGCGAAGATATGTTTTCATTTGATTCAATTATTATTATTGTGTAAATGAAAATTGAAAGAAAATATATAAAGACAAAATATAAAAAAGACTGCTAAGATATCATATTAAAGAACTGAGAATATGTTAGATTATCATATTTGAAGTATACTCCAGTGGTAACCAAAAAGTCAGATAAATATTATCCAGATACTACAACATCAATTGATGATACTTCCAAATAACAGTTTATTACGTTGATGAAATACGGTATATTGCATGTCCATATATCCCCTTTGGCTAAATGAGTACAACATAACTGGAAAATGACATAGAGATTCATTCATAAGATTATAAATCTAATTTAAAATTAATTATTCAACATAAAATTATGCTAAAGGGCAGTGTAACCTATTTATTGTATACATTTCTACCTAGCGGAGAATATGTTCATTGTGTTCGAGGCAGTTCTTTTGCGAACCAGGCGGGCTGCAACTGAAAAGAAAAAAAAAAAATTGTATATTTTCTAGACAAACACTAAGCTGTTCTACTGAAGTTATAATCAAAATAATTAAAAAAAAATATATAATAATTGTGATCAAAGATAGAATAGATACTTTTCACAAACAGAATGATATAAATTGTATAATCTTTATACAAGTATTTTAGGAATTGTCATGCATATAGAGCAATCATCAATTAAGAATTGATGTTTGAAGTTCTGCACAAACCTGTGAATTGGGCCAAGGATTTTCTGCATACTAATTCTCTAAGATCTATTGACTATTACAATGAAAGTGATAAAACATTGATAAGAACAGTTATTTTTTAAACTAATTAACCAATGCTAAAAGAAATGTATGTGGTCTGCAAGTCATAAATGGGAAATAGTGGACTACAACAATGACTTACTGGATGAGTCTTGAGGAGTCAGGGGCCGTTGTAAGACTCGATCGATGACAGCTATCCATCCATCACGGTCCTCTTCACAGACAGCACTCAGGCAGTAGCCTCTGTCAGGTGTATGTAGCGTAAAACTGTAACCCATATCTCGGTAACCAGGAGCCACTCCCACTCGGACACTGTAGCCATCTAAATTATATCCTACAACATCCAATTTCATCATTTTAGATAACATAAATTATAAACAGTTTAAATGATTTCTGAAAAAGATACTGTTGTCAAGTCATTATTATTATAAATTCAACAAAATTGTATTATTCGAGGAGATAGCTGGTATGGGACATTAATTTCAATAAAACTGACTTTCCTATTTAATGAAAGGCCCACTAATCTACATAAGAATATTATCCTACCAAGAAATACTTCGCCTTTAGGATAAGCATCAAGTGGGTCGTCATGATACATTAGTTTTCGATTGTCGAGAGTGAACCAGCGCTTCTTGTAGGCATCCGTAGGTCGAGGGCCAGTCTTCCAAAGCCAGCCTTCTCGAGGAAAGTCTCGGGTAAGGTAAGCAGCTAGCTCCGATTCTGAAGCTGCAGGAAATGCGACCTGTCTTCGGTGGAGCTTTGCACATCGTATTGCCATATACCTTGAACAAAAATGCTACTTTAGAATTCACAGTTTTACAAATATCTAGTGAAATCTTGATTATCTCTGGCTAACTTAATCATAAGTCTTGTGAGAACTGAAAAGTGGTTTTATATTTATAAATTATAATTCCATCTGTCCAAGCATAGTAATATCTAAGTCTGTGATAAAAAAAAATTAAATCGTCTGGAATTCACATTTTACTTATAAAAGAATGTCCTTTAATTCATTTACTCACCAATTATTGATAACTTCAGGATCATCGTGATAAACATAAATGTGTCTAGTGGAGCCATCTTTGATGTATGTCAATTGCAGAGAGTTTATGTGTCCTATTTTTTGTGGCGAGAATGCTACATTTAATTCAGATAGTTTTAGCACAGCTTTGGGATCTCTGTTTTCTTTCACGTGGTATTTTAAAATATCTTCAGATTCTGAGAGGATAAACTTCCTTGGGTGATATCGGCTGTCTTCTTTACCTCTCTTCATAAGGAAGCCTTCCATGTGTCCTGATGTATAGTTCTGACGTTCCGGATGACAGAATTCTTCCCGTTGGTATTTTGCTCTGATCCATTGTTCGATAAGAACTCTGAAATAGAGTATTGCATACCATGAGAAATCAGATTTTTACACATATTTCAATTTTAAAATTTATGGTACTAATTTTTTTTTCTCTTTCAATTAAGTGATATTGAGAATTAAAACTGAGGAGGTGCCTGATATGGAGAAAAAGAAATAGGTATGGCATTCACATTGACGAGGAAAACCTCAATTTCTCACTTGCTTTAATATAATTACAAATACATCCATTCAGAAAAAGAGCTAAAGATTTACACCTCATGTTTAAACAAGAAAATGAGAGTCAACCGTGAACTATTTACAATATTACGATTTACGAGTAAAAGCCCTATTGTAATAAGTAGGAAAAGCATGTACTCTTTGTCTTCAATATAAAAGCAACTTTTGATATTGTTTTCTCTAAGTATGACAGATAAAAAGTGATCAACATTTTCATCTGAAAGAAAATAAATGGAAGATTATAATTTTTTTTAAATTTTCGTATCTAGCCAGCAGTTTTATGTATATATTAGTATTATATTTAAAAGAGAGGAATATACCATTTATTTTAATAATATAAATGTGTATAAAGTTTAAATGAATAATATATATATATATATATGGGAATTAATGAGAGACCACTAAGGTAAGTCTGTCATTGAGTAAAATTAAAAATATTTATTCAAGCATTTTATACACAAAAAAACTCATCTCTCTACCTTTACTCATATATAAAATTTAGATCTATTACTGTAGTATCAATGAAAATGTGTACAGATGAATGAATAACGTCAAACACCTTATTCCCTGGGGTTATCATCTATATATTTCTATACATGTTATTATCATATCTCTTTAAGTCCGGTTGAAATAACTAGTATGATAAAACAAACTTAAATGTTCTGAATTATTTAAAACTGGTAAACTTCCATATATTTTCACATAGATTCAGAATTTAAAATCAATTTCCATCAAGCACCATCAGTCGAAAATATTAATTAAACTTAAATGTATTATTACACAAAGAATATTTTGTGAATTTAGTAATTTTATGGAAAAACACACTCTTTCTTTCAAAATCTTTCCAAATATGACATAACAGCAACCGGGGTGTTTACTTATTCTGGTGCTATTAACATGCAATACTGACATAATCAAAGTACAACTGATAGCATGAGATCTTAAATGATCAAAATCACAGAACCTGAGCTATACATTAATTAAAAATACAAGTAACTGATATAACATTATAGTGAATTACAAGTTGATAAGCTCTCGGGCTTGGGCATCTAGCAGCATATTGGTGTGCATTGATCAATATTCATATGTATAGTGGGATGAATGATCGGTTGACGACCAGTTCAGGTTAAAATTGATATGTCCTTGTTACAATTCCAGAAATGGTGTATGTGGTTCTTGACACATTAAGCATAGATTTGACTCTGAATAAATATTCAATTTTGGGTTTTTTATTTTATCCGCCAAGAACGTTCATTGTGAGAGAAGTCAAAATTGTCATAAAATTTTTGAAAAACTATCTTTGGCACACTCTAGATCTTTTCCAATTCATAACGAATGGATATATGGATTTGCTCGTCCTCCTTTCATTTTTTTTACCTCTTCAGTAACTAAAACAATATAAGATAGATACATCCCATATACATCATATCCCTCAAGTTGGAAGGAATAATACTGAAAGACACAGAGTGGTGACAATCAGTCAAAAAATAAAACATAATGTCAAAATAACCTTGCAGATTGTACTTAGATTGGATTGGTTGGTCAGATTGTAATTGTCTAAAGAGTACAAAATTAGGAAATCAAATAAATTAGAAAAGGAGGTAAAACTATAATGTCATAACATTTAAACAAAGCAAACATGCTGCGTATGTTCACATGGAAAACAATAACACTAAAAATTCGTCGTTTCATAGAACATGGTGATTTTAGTTGATTGACGCAATTCTTATCTAGAAAAACATACACATTAAGAAGCTTATTGTTCAACAGATAAAAATTAGTTTAAAATTAAAACAAATGACAAAAATGTTTTTATCTCCAGAGTTTCAGTAAACAAATTAAAATATTATCATAGTTAATTCTAGGAAAACAATGTCATAAGTGTGTAACAATTATTACAATACACACACTTTGCTTCCTAATTTAGTCAACTAGTAACCGAAATCGACTAAAATAAAACTAAAGACATTTGATTCCTTATTTTTGTTGCTAACTTGTGTCTTGATTTAAGAAATGTCTGACCACATGTCGAGACATGTTGGTGTGTGGCTTTATGACTGAAACTTTATTTTCGCAATTATAATGCAAGAGGGGTGATGTAGGAAGAGAGAATATAAAATAGACTACAGTCTACACTATAAATGGTGTGAAGAATATTGACTTCAGAAACTCATTTACTGTGTAACAGGGGTGATAGTAAATATAATTATATATACTACTATGTGATACGAGGAAAAAAATTGAGGAGTTGGTAAAATTAAAACTAATTCATGGTGAAACAATATAAAAATGTCAATAGTATCCTTATACGGACTGTTAGTGCCATTATGGAACAAAAGGACCTATAATATTTATTGCCTTAAGAAACGCATTCCTGTGGTTATGTTTATATAAACGTATTTATGATTCAAAATAAATGCAAATTAATGTGATATATGCTACGGTTTTAAATACATACTAAAAATGATTGTTCAGATTTATATTTACTGCAAAATGCGTTGACCACAAGCATTTGAAGAAATACCAAAACATAGCGATAAACCCGTGAAAACGAAATGTATACTTACAGACACACAATAAACCACAGACATTTTACTGTGCGTCATTATTCGCCGTACTCTCAAGACATTAAAGAGATATTATACAATGGAATGTACGCGAGAGAAATTACTGGGGACAAAAACGAGATTGGGAGATCCTTTTGATAATGCACACGACAGGAAACCATATCACAAAAAGCAGGAAATGGTCTGTTACCAAACATTGCGCTTAGGGCAAACTCAATACTTCCAACTCTATACCAACCAGGTGATTATTTATGACTTTCTACGAATGCGTGAAATGTGGAAAAATAAGTAGTATTATTTTGGATTTATGTCTATGTAATACTACTAATAAATTTTTGTTCTAAGAAATACTGAAATAAATGTGGTTTAATTGTCTGCTCTTCTGACTTGTTTGATTGCAGGTTTGATTACCACACATTTATTAAAATTAAATGACATTTTATATACATATATGTTTTCATTCAGGATATGGTTCTCTATGGTGCTGATTTCAAACTCGGTTAAGATAACAATTGGCATAACAATATGCTAAGCAATTTTTAAATTAAAAATTTAATATCAGGTACTTGATTGAAGAATCTTTCAGCTTTAATAATATGTTTGTCTGAAAGTGCATATAGCTCACTGTTGTAGCTGGAGTAAAAAAAAAAAATACTGTACACAGTATATTTGAAATTTAATGATGATTTGAAGTCACTTTCATAATTATCAGTAACTGCTTAGAAATGAGCAGATATACAACACATGAAAATACCTGCCATGCAATTATTCAAAGGCATTATCTCACACGTGAGCAAAAACTGAATGTGTAATGTCGACTCGAATCTTCAAATTAAAATAATCTCTTTAATAAGCAGCTCAGAGTGATTTAAAACAGGGCGGAATCAGTTCAAATAAGAGACCTTTGTTAAATCTTTTTCTGCATAGTAGAATAGGAAAAGAGATAAAACAATAAATCATGGTCCAATTCAAGACAGTTATATGTTTTGAATAATTGTTCTTCTGATTGATAAGAAACCCGTACAGACAAACAGCATTGCAGTATTCACAAACTTATCAACGGGTAAACATTCAGCATAACAATAGATTATAAAAAGCTTATTTGAAAACAAAAATAGTATTCAAGAAATACAGCGGTTATAAAGTCACCCGAACAGTCTTACGCCAAGGGCATTTAGGAATATTATAAGTCTTCAGATAATAGCAACACGATTTGTACAAATGTTATTTGACAGTATAATACAATGCAGATAAAAAATTTGAGCCTTAAATTGACTTCCAAGAAAGTAGCCTGATAATGGTGGAATTAAGTTACAGTTGGTTGGTGGGTAATAAATATAGAAAATAAATTGGAAAAGAATGTTATATATGTAGATAAATAGCCAAGAGTATTCAGCACTGTTGAATAAAATTTAAGTCATGACTGAATTAAACCTCATTAAAATACTAATATAAGCAAAGAAAATGCCCATTATGTTTAAGACAATTCAAAATAACTTATGCATTATAACAATCACAGGATCAGTAAATTGATAATAAATATCTCATCTCGAAAAAGTTTGAACCAAGCAAATAAAATAATGTATGAATAAATCATTGATAAACCATCATTGACTCACTGAGGGTCATTTTCAACAGGTCTCCGATAACACGGTGGTACTCGTTCTTCATATTTGGCTCGTGCTGAGTTATTTCCCACTTCTCGCATCCTCTCCAGTTGCGAATCTTGCCATCTGTCCAATTTTAAATGTTTCACCTTGCTGATGTGAGCACCCATGCTCCTGTGTACCCCTGCACACCGAGTGCACACAAAGATGCCCAGATTGTATGAAGCCCATTCTGGATCTGAAATAAAGACAAAATATGCAAATGTGCAGTACAAGAATATTTTAATTATCTGAAATGTATATTTGCTGATTGAGAGACAAATTTACATGTATGATTATCTTTACGAGAGGAACCGACAACATTGCTGCATGATACTGGTATTCATTGAAGGTGATTTGGCGATCATTGATATAGGTGATGTGAATACTCCACAATACCCGTGGGACAAAGTGCATGAACATACCCAATTATTCTTTCCCTTAGCTGAAATGTATATGAAAACTCGTCTAAAATCTTTTGTATCTCTTTAAATCTACTGTAGCCCAGATAACCTACATTAGATATTAAAAGTAAATCAATCTCGAATGTAAGTCAAAAATCTCTGAGAAGGTTGTGAAGAACAAGTCTTAAGATATTCATTTATTTCGTTGAATTTTAATTTTTTTTTCAGGTCATAAAAGTATTGATGCACTCAATGATCAGTTTGTTTTGATTTTACCAAATACCCTTGAAAATGTGAACATTATAGAACAGTTTATTATTTTTTATAGGTGGAATAGCTAATTCATTGGAAAAAAGTATAACTACAGTAAAAAGACTCAGGAACCCTGTATTATTTTATTGAGTGGCAGAGACAATAAGCAGTGTATAGGATTGAAAGTTTGGCAGCATTCACAGAATCAAGTCGGCACACTTCAAGAGTGAATTTATCATTCAAGATATATTTATCGGATGAGACTTTCATGGATTCAATACTAAAATACTTCCTGAATAACAATCCCACATAATTTGGGTAACATACTTTTGAAGACTATAGCATGAGCGGAGAGGTACAATCTAATTTATACATGAATCAATGGATACCATTGCCTAATTCGTGTAACAATGAGAATAATTGACTATTATGTGAACTAATTCTGGAAGCGTAAGATTGAATTTCGATAATTTTGCTTTACCTGAAAAAAGTGCAATACTGGCATGAAATAGGCATCATGCAGTACGCATCTACATTGTTTTAGTAAAATATACACAGAATTATGAATTTGAAACATTGAGATTCAATAATTATTAGTAACACATGCTATGTCTCCCCGGTTAGCGCAGCTGGTAGCGTGCGCGACTAGCAATCCGGGGAATGCGGGTTCGATTCCCT
>JAGVSQ010001284.1:1795-30023 GCA_022683975.1 Rhyacophila evoluta | reverse complement strand
AGTCTCCCCTAAAATAAAAAAAATAAAAAAATACTTACTTTTACTCATTAAAATCATTATGTTCTTCATATGACAGTTAGGTATACGTATAATCAATTCGATTAACCGGTAATTGGATAGTTTTATGTTTATTATTGAAACTTTTACTTAGTATCCGCGCCTAGCAATCCGGGGACTGCGGGTTTGATTCCTATATCTGCCGGATTTAAAAAGAAGCAGGATGCATGAAAATGGATGAAAATGCAGGATGAGTGCCCGTTTGGTTGAGAAATTGTCTGACAAGCGATTCTCCTGAAAACTACTCAGTCAAGACATGTCTTCACATTTCCATGATCCATATACTCCACTGTTGAAGTAGGCATCTTCACAGTATGTAGATCCATATGCTCCACTTTTGGAGCGAACATGATATATATATATTAACATGTAAATAATCATGATATAAAATAATGGGTAGCACTGAACAGAACATTTATATTTGTACATTTTAGTTGATACAGTCACAGAAATTTATTGTACTACATACACATACACAGTCGGATTGAACTTTTAATATAACGTTTCGCTTCAAAACCATGTCTCCGTTCACAGATAAGTACAAATACACTTGCATTTATCTTGTTTTCCAGAGTTCACAGGTGCGTTTCAAGTTGTTACATGAAACTTAATTTGAAATAACCCGTAATAAAATTTTGCAACACCGAGATTTTGTAACAATATAAAATCGGTTTGTGTCATAATATCTGTAAGAATATAACTTCGCGAGAATCTACTTAAAAAGCGATGTTAAGCTTTGTTAATATTTACTAAGTATGGTAATTCTATTGAATAAACAAATTCAATGGTATAGTTTACTATGTGTTATAAGATACTTCACAGACTTTTTCCAACATATTGAATATAACTAAATACTTATTATTCAATTCGTAAAGAAATACAAAAATATAAACTTCAACAACATCTACATTTTGATACTTGATGGCATTGTTTATTCTAAACTTTCTAATGCAAAAATAAATTTTAATTGGACAAGAACAAAGCTCACTTACTTATTTTTAGTTGGTAGAGTTTTTAATCTTATTCGAAAATTTTCAATTTAAATAAAATCACTTCATCAAAAATTAATTTAATTTCACTACAATTATTCACAATAGTAATAATAAATTGTAAAATGTCTACATACTTTGAGTGGTATTGGAATGTATAAATAGTTAAATATTAATTTTATTTGAGACTGGCAAAAGTATAGACAGTGTCATCAATAACTAACTAATTTGGTTGCCCAAATCTGAAATATTTTTTTAAATTATCAGTAAATTTTAATAATTTATTGTCTTATACTACTGATTTTATAAAAAAATTGTAAAGTATTTAGGTAGAGATTTTAGTTTAGTACCTCAGTGTTTCACATATTTCACAATTTACATATCGTTCACGTACATATCGAAGATGTAGATTTATTGTAGCTCCCCGGTAATGTAGAGGTTAGCGTGCGCGTTTGGAAATTCAGGGTATACGGGGTCAATTCACACAGCTGCCGAATTTAAAAAAATCTACAATACAGAAATACAGACCAGTTTTCTGGCAGCCAATTTCCGGAAAAAAACATCTTTCCCAGCATTCTTGTTACATGTTACATGTAGTAGTAATGAAGTATTTGAACATGTTTGGTTTTGAAAGCAATCAAAGCAAACCCAACAAAAGATTTTCATATTCATAAAGTATCATGAAGAATTTCATTAATTTAAACTTGTATAGGATTGTTTCGTAACAAAGTTGTTATCAATTAATATTTTATATATGGAATTTATAACTAATGTCGTATATCTTGCAGAGAGCGTTCATCTATATTCCCGCATTAGACAATGTTGCAGAAAACGGGTTTCAGTAGAGCTTTTCTCATTTGGCGTTCATTCAATTGCGTTAGCGGAACATTCCTGTTTCGCAAAACTTTGCCCTCATTTATCCGCCTTCCTAACACCTCACTCCCTCCTAGAATTTCGCAATGTATGTTAGTAAGGAAGGCGCGGCGATGGGCAGGTCACTTATTGTCTCATAAAAGTGCTGGTCAGCGGAAATGTGTCACTTTATGAAATACGATCGGACGCCTTTTGGGGATTCCATTAGCCTCGGAAAAAATAAAATTAAACAAACAGAATGATGGCAGCACCGATGGTTTCTCATATTTATTAAGGGTGAATTAAAATCTCATATTACCGTAAGACGTAAATAAATTATGACTAATAACCATTTGTTTTTAACATGTCGGCTATAAAAGAAGATTATATAAATTTTTATAGCGTAAACATCCACTCCTAACATAACATATATCGTCCCTTTAGAGGTAAAACTCATTAACTGCATTTTATAGCTCTGAGGTATTGAAAGTTTAAGATATTTTTTGCAATATACCATCTGTTTTTAAGACGTTTGACAAGACTTGGTTATTAGCTGATTGGATAGTCAATTAAGAATCAGTCTTGCATTATTGAATGAAAAAAATCTCAACCACTTGAAAAATTTAATCCCATAACCACTAGAGCCAAAGCGCGTGCACTTTTTTTTCGGTCACTGGGTGGACAAGCTTTTATAAATTATGCTTAAAAATAATTCATAGACGTTTATTTAATCTTTCTATATAACCGTATGTATAACATATAAAAAACTATCCAATTTTAATCCAAATAAAAAATATTTTAAAGAAGTCCATGATATTGATAAAATGTGTTAAGATTTCTTTCTTCATCTATATATATTGTTGATCATTCCTTTTTCTGTGTTGTGTTCAAATATTATGATTCTACTGAAAATAGCGTGACCGTAATTGAATAAATATTAAGACAAACATTGAATTAATTTGTTTTGCTGTTCCTTATTTGTGTTAAATTATAACCACCAATAGAATAATAAATTGATTATAAAAAATATACCATGATAATGTTTTTTCTAGTAAGAACATAAAGTGGATAATAATGCGACTACAAAAAAATTACTAATCGTTCTAACCTAGCAATTCCTAGAGTTATACACCTTAAAAAATATAAAAATAAAATTATCCCTTTAAAATAAGTATCTCTGGTTCTCCAATCAAATGTATTTTGTAATTCGCATACTAAATAAAAATGGATTCATCTTTTCTACTTTATTTTTATAATTTTATTTTATATAGCATATATTTATGAATGTCGAGAATATTTCTATAATGTGAAAACTTGTTTATATAATATAAAAACATACCAAAATTAACGGTATAATAATTGCTGGACCCGTTAGACGCCTAGCTTTGCATCCTTTTTATAATGTTAGAGATTAGGAAAGCTTATTTAAAAAAACATTTTTTATTTATCGAGACAGAGTAAAATAAGATAGAAGGCTCTATTTTTCTGAGATACGATTTGTTTAATTTACTAAAAAAAACACTTGATATGACTTTAATATATATATAATGCAGTTATTAATGTTAAGAGATCGTCACTGAAATGAGAAGGTTTCATTTGCGAATAGCTTTATTTGAATACCCGCAGTGCGCGCTTTCATAAGCTTTCATGGAGCTATTGCGGTTCGTAGCAGAGAGGCAGCAGAAATAATCCGTCCCAAGTGATAATGCATCAGACGGCAGAGTCCAGGCAGAAGCCGCAACCCGACCGTGATCTCCTTTGAATGTATCGCCGAAAGCAAATAATACTTTACCGCGAACAGCTTTTGTACCTCTCAGTGGTGGCTATTGCATTTTACCAAAACACGACTGCAATAATGAATTAAATCGGAATTGTTTGTTGGAAACTAGCTGCTAAGAAACATATATCTTTGTTATACACCAAAATACGATTGCGTAGTTAATATTTTGTTGTTAATATTGAGATATAATAAATTCTTGTAAGCTGTGTATCTATGAAAATACATACAGAATTATTTAATATTCAATTACAACTTTTACTGAAAGTTCTTTTTCATTTTCTAATTTATATTTTATAGTTATTAAAAACGTATATTTTACTTGGATTTAATACTAATAGTATTGGAC
Source organism: Rhyacophila evoluta (assembly GCA_022683975.1). Taxonomy (NCBI): domain Eukaryota; kingdom Metazoa; phylum Arthropoda; class Insecta; order Trichoptera; family Rhyacophilidae; genus Rhyacophila; species Rhyacophila evoluta. The sequence goes on along the minus strand of JAGVSQ010001284.1, from coordinate 25,999 downwards.
TGGAATACAATGTTCAATGTTTCAGATTAATGTCTAACAATGAACTACTTATTAAATTTATTTATCAGTGAATATTTATATATGCATAGTTTTAAGGGATGAAGTATTTTTTTAACAAAAAGTTTTTTGTCGTCCGAACGAATAATGAATGTTGAGTGGTTGAGTATATATATAGTAAAATGATGTGCGCATAGAATTTTACTAGAAAATGCTTAATTTTCTTTAAAATCGTAGTATCAGTTAATATAAAAATATTACAAATTAAAATCACTTCTTTGGATGGTTCAGATATCTAACTCTGTTGTTCACACTGAATAATACAGTTTAATCAGCTAATTTGATTATTTGTAGAAAAAATATACTTTAATTTCAAACGCTATTACATAAACTTTATAATAAAAAAATCTTGTTATTTAGACTTAGGCTCTTCAAATTTTTAGCCTAAGGGCCATTCTGACTCCTTCACTAAGTTTCAAGGACCAAGACCTAGCTAGCTCATCATATTAACGTACAGTTTCACTTCCTTCCAAATTTAGGATTTTTTCATTTTTTTCAGCTCTTATGCTATCAAAAATTGCATTTTCTTCCAAAATTCACGGGTTTTTTTTGTTTTAGATCTCTTACAATGTAATAAAAATAAACTATGGTGAACCAAACACCAGGCATGGCCAAGGGCCGATGTTAGCCCACAGGCCGTAGTTTGGAGACGTTTAATCTGGACAAAAACATTATTTTGTTAATTGATAAATAACCTATCCCAATTACAGAAGAGTTTGAAACCTTTAAATTTGGAAATAAAATATAACGGTCTATTTTTTAAACGTAATCAACGACCGCAAAAACTGAGAGTGAGCTTTTAGATGAAAAAGCGTTAAAACTTTACTTTATGTTCTTATGACGATAGCAAATATAATAACACGTATTTTAACCAAAAGCCAAAGAAATATTTTAAATATATTTCCATATATTAAATATACTGCCATAAAAGTTTACTAATTGAGTAGATATTTCTGTATTTTTTGATTACAAAATATACATATTTTTTGAAACTTTAGTCTGATTCAATAACAAAACTGCTTTTAAAATTAAGTGTATAAATAACATTCTTTACTGCGAACCCTAAACTGACATAGAAGCTTTGAATGATTAATTATATTTAATCAGTTTATGCATCTCTTTTGTTTGAAATTCAAAAAGAACCATTTGTAAAAATGTTGTAATATGAAATTATAATTCTCCCGAGGAATAGAACCATAAAAAGGTAGAGTTTTTGTTTGCTTGAAGCATGTTTGCATGTATTCATAATTAATTGCTTCACCCTTCTCATTTTTTTTTTGTATTATTCTTTCTAAATAGACTATTATACTGCTGTATTATTTGAAAATATGTTTCTATATTCCTATAAATTACGTCATATTGTATCTCTTAAATTATTGCAAAAAAAGTATTTATTTTCTACTACATTACCGAGTAGTTATTCAACTATAATTTCATAATTTGTTAATTCAGTAACATCAATCAGCAATTGACTGAAATTTAAATAGCAACAATCTAGACATTTAGCATTTGTGAAGTTTACTATGAAATTTTGGAAAGTATAATTTTAAGTGAAATTTTAGATGGTTAGTTAATTTATTTACTGTTTTATGGACTCAAGTGACCATAAAAACGTGCTGGTAACAATTAAGAATCACGATTAAGTATACTAAGTAGTATTTTGTGCTTACTCTCGTGTGTTTTATTGGGTGACTTATTGCTGATATTAGAAATAACACCAAAATAAAAGTCATTCCAAAATAAAATTGCCTAACATAACATAACCTAATATAATGTCTAAATTTCTGATAGAAAGCGTAATTGCCGACTGATTGTGAGCTAGTGGTAGAGAATTTCCGGTAAAAAAATCGGATCTCACGCCTAAATGTCTCTGCGAATTTTGAATTCAATATTTATTGCATGCTTTTTGTGTAATTAATTAACTGGTGTGGACAATTCAATAGGTAGACTTTTTGAAAATATAAAATATTTATTCATACTGAATAAAAGTAATGGTTACAACCACTCAGACTATTCATTTATACAATATCAACATAATTATGTGGTATAATTTTGTGAAAAAAAAATGAATATTGAAATATGAGAGTGAGATTTTACAATTTATTTTTGGCGGAAAGAAAATGACTGCGGCCAATTACGTTATTATTTCGTTGTCTAAATAAACCTGATTTCAAATGAAATCATGACTAAGAATAGTAACAAAGAAAGGATTCGGTTTATTCTAATTATCAAGCTCTATCCCACTGATTGCAGTCCTTGAAAGTAAGCTACAATACGACATCTCGAATTTGTACAGTGGATTTGAATTTCGTTGTTGTAACGAAAGCGGTAACGGAAGCTTTTGGCGCCAACGGATTTAACGGAATTATGCTGCAGCTTTGGTTGAATGAAACCGCTGACAATGTTGATGTTACGATTCTCTATTTTAACTTGGCAAAATACAGAAGTAATATACTATATATCGGTAGGCTTTGATAATATTTGTTATTTGATTTCAGAAAAAAATATTAACCGCGTAATTGTAACAATTTTATATAAACTAAATTTGTAAATATATTTCTTTCTAATCCTTAATGGCCGGCGGAATAACAAAATTACTGACGTTTCATTGAAATTATGTTTTGTAAATATGTCTTTTATCTATTATTATTTATATTATTATGATTCGCTAAGTATTATAGCAATCAAAGTATAATTGAATTAATTTAATTTAAATCATTCTAAATATTGCACGTCCGTTACGAATAGGGAGCGTTGAGGAAAATTATATGGATAAAAGATTTGCTACGAGGATTGATTTTCAGTCAATTACCGTTATGAGCTTCAAACGTACATCTTTGGAGTTAAATAATATTTTATAACTCTGAGACAGACTTCATCCGTCACCGAAATGTACGTTGTGTACCAATCAGCTTGTGATTTTGTTTTGATTTATTTATTTGATATTGTTCTAACGTTTGGCTATGTTATTTCATTATTACATATATTTACATACACACATTATAATACATTAATATTAATAATACGCATAATTCTAATATCCATTATTTCGATATTTTAACTGTTATATCAATAGTGGATAGATATATATATATATAACCATGTGTAAGTACACCAACACAGCCACTGGTTAAACTATTACAACTAACTCACTAACTTGGGCCAGTCGATACCAATTGGGACACTGGGAGGGTCATGTTAAATTAACTTGTATTGGGTATTGGAGAATTCCCGTATCTTAAATGAATTACGTTGAAAATTGTTAACCATTCTACAGACTTCTATAAAAAATGGAACCGATTTCATAACTTTTAAATTAAACACTCCATACTGTAGGACTTTAATCTCATCAAATGCTTAAAATTTGTTATGGGTGTTAAAAAATGTTTTATATTCGAAAATATTGCGTGATTATTTTAATATATTTAATAGATTTTTTTATTTACTTTGAACATGATTTTGATATGCCATGTTATCATGACTTAGGGTAAAATTAAATAAAAATATATTTCTTATTCCTCTGCTTTCTAAGTAGAGCATAAGGACACCACTTGCTGTTTCTAAGAATCCCCATCGTTCGCCAGTACTTTTGCATCCTCCTAGGTCATACCTTCATCCCATAGCTCCACTGAAGACATTCTATAGAAAGTATTTAACGGTCTTACAGGACTCCAAACCCTGGTTGCCTTGGTGAATAAGTTGGCGGTTCAAGTTAAGACAAGTCTTGGGACCTCCGCAATATGTGCCAAGCCAGGTCCAGTTTCGCAGACATAGTGATTGTCAGTGTACAGTGGCTGCATGGTATGTTGTCTTATCTCCTTGTTACAAACTAAATCATACTACCTTATCCTTAGGATCTATCACAGGCATCTGTGCTCAAAGCTTAGTATACGAAATACATTTATTTTAGTTTAATTTGTTTATTAATATTTTGAATTATTTGATTCGTGATTGAGAATTGTCTCACTTTTAAATTTGCCCACATACATTCCAGGTACCAGGTGTATCTCGAAGCTTCAATATAGTTTTCATTAGAGTTTTTAAAAACCACCCAAAACTTGACGCACTCGTGTATGTATATAAATTCAACAAAAAATATTATTTTAGTCAATCAATTGTTACATACATCCTGCAACGACTGAATATAGTCCATATTGTATTTGAATTTAATTTTTTTTATTTATTTCCCACACAATAGCCATAAAACTTGAGATCATCAAGCTACCGGAATTAAAATTTTTATCATCTTAAAAAAAACGGGATATACACTTTTTATCGATAGTAATGTGTGCATTAGCAAAAAAGTATTTAAAATAACGTAACTAAATAGTAAACATATTATCTTAAAAAATATGTATTGAATAACTTGCAAGAGGAAGGCTTTGGGTTGCAATATAAAAAAAAAACGGGGAAATACTACATATTTTTTATCCTTGCCATGATAAAAATAAAATGAGTTTTTTTTTTATGGAAACTTTGTTTTGAATTAGGTGGATTTAATACTAAAATATAATTCTAAAATATATAAATCAATCATAGTAATTTATTGATTATGTGTGAATCATTATATAATTTAAATGGAAACAAGTAATTCTATTTTTTTTTAATATATTATAAGTAAAAATGTCTTGAGAATACCCTGTACTTGAGTATTTTTTTCAATTTAGAAAACAATATGAAAGATTGAGAATTAAACCCTCTTCTTGTAATCGAATTGTCTTGTAATCAATTTCAAATGCACGGAACCATTACATCGCTAAGAAAAATGAAAATAATAAAAAAGAAACATAAGTCCCGGTTCGTAATGAGATTCTTTTGTGTCCAAAATATACAGAGCGTCGTAAGGAAAAGATAAGACATATTTGGAAGACTTGAAAGAGAGAAAAAACTGATAACATTGGGACAAATTTCTATCGCCTATTCAGAGAGAAAAATCTTTTTAGTAATTCGTTCGATGAATCAATATTGTATTGAGTTTTTGGCTTTATGAAAAAAACTTTATTGAAATTGTAAGCATCAATGAAACGACCAATGTCTCGATTTCCGGTAGATAAAAAATAATACAAAAGCTTACCTGCTACAAACCGGCACAATTTAGACAGACAATTCTTGAATGAAAGAATTTTTTTTATAGATGTCAAACATTATTTTATTTAATTACTTAATATAATATTGAATAATTAATATTTGACATATTGAATTAGAGAAACTATTAGGTTAATGTAATGTGCTGTTAAATTATTTAATTGTCAATTACGTCAAGTTGACGGTTAATTGTTTCAAGTGATTGGATCTCTTGTCAGTCTGTAAAAATAAACAAAAAAAACCAGACTTAATCTTAGCGATAATGTTATTGGTAAAAATACTTATATAAGAGTTAATCGAACAGGCTTTAAAAATATTCACTTTGGTGACTGATAATAAGTTGACCTTTAAAAGTAATTGAATTAAATTTTTTATCATGTGATATAGTATCATTTTTTAAGAGATCATCAATCTGTTTCTATGCAGTTATTTTGTCGATTGGTAAATCGTTTTATTGCCAATAAATAAAATATTATAGAGTATGTTTTAAGTTAAGGACAGAGAAAAAAGCATCCACGTTTTGAAACTAGAGCTTACACACGGATGAAAACAATGGACTGGATGCCAACTAGGTTGAGAAATTGGCTGATGGAGTCTTTGCATTGTGGAGATATATGCTATTCGTTTATAGTGTGAATATCTTCAAACTATAAATATTTATATGCTTAAGTTTCAAGGTGGAAGCGTCGAAAAATTAAAATTAAAATTATCGATAAACTTCTAAACTAAATATTTACTAGATACTTTCTTTATATTTTATATTTAATTGTTCAAGTATTTATGTTCGTTTCTTGATGTATATTGTTAAAATCTACATTAACTAATATGTGATTAAAATTGCTATATCGAAGATTCAGCAAAAAGTTTTTTTACTTTTTTAAGGTATATACTTATTTTTAAAGTTTTTAAAAAGTTCAGAATGTATGTATATGAGGTTAATGGCCAGCTAGTTGTGTGACTCAGGTAATCCAGATAATATTCGGGGATCACAAAGAACTATGAGTCCTGTCGACCCCGAAACTTTAAGGCAGCACTGCTTAAACCTGAAGAATGATTCAAATGAAGGAAAACTTTGGTCAAATCCCTGCAATTCATTCGGGAAGACCCGAAGGCGGGATACGTCACGACGCGTGCGCAGGTCGAGCGATACGTCGCCCGAATTCGCCCACACCGATGCTGGCGGCAAAAAACGCTCAGTTGGTACAACAGCACCGTTCACGTTGCGTCTCTACACCCGACACGCAATCGGGCCCGCTTATTAGGTTACCGTGCCACATACAGACATCGCAACCGGTGCGACTTATCTCATATCCGTGATTTTGATGACCGACATACCGCTCTGACTTTTAACTTTTGACCGATAAAGAAAAGTTCAGTTACCGATTATAAAAGTTTCCGCAAGCTTTGTTTTACGTTGTCACTTACTTTAGTGAGTTTCAAACTTGTGTCTAAGTAGAATTGTTAGTTTTTTTTTTGCATCGCGTGTGGAAAGTTCTGTGATAAGAATTTTTGTGATTTTCCAACACTTTTTGGAACTTTATTGCTAGGGTTGCAGAAATCTAATTTTTTGAATAACTTTTGTGCGGGACCAACTGGATTTATTTGTGATTTTTTAAAAATAAAAGTAATGTTTCTCTATGGTCAAAAGATGAAAATGGAAATGATTGTATTCGTCATAGGAACTATCATAGGTAAGTTTATTTTGATGTGATTTATTGGTCTGAAACTACTTAAAAAAAATGTCAACCAATTTTTTAATAACATTTACATACATGCAAAAACAAACATGAAATCTCCTGAATAATAAATGTTATTTATCAGCCAAATAAAAAAAATATTTAAGCAGAATTTATGCTAAGTAAATAAATAGATAAGTTATAAATAAATTAACGCATTTTAAAAACTGTTTGTGTATGTATTTATTTTGTAAATAAAGTAAAATGATTTCCCCTCTTGATAAAATAAATAATGAGAAACCTGCGAAAACTGCGACCTAATATGAGTCATCGCTTTTTGCTTGAGATCAAAAATACTGTTGTATATTTTTTTTACCAAATAAGTGTTTCCTGTGAGATTTAGTTATTCTTTTTTAATAATCTTTTAAATATATTAAATATTTAAAGAAGAAAAGGTTATTTCTCAATATGTAATTAAACTTAAGTAAAATATTGAATAAAGATCTGTTTACCTATAATTTGAATGAAGTATTAATATACATATAGATATATTACGCATTTATTAAATAGAAGCTTAATTTTGAGGAAACCTTTTAGGTATAAACATATAAACTTTTTATAAAAAAATAATCGATTTTCCGACAGTAAAAGTTACTAGGAAATGATTGTATGTTATTTTAAGCTCTGGAGATCTCTTTTCGATTTTTTTTTCTAGAAAATTGATACGCATTTTCAGCAAGCGTATTTATTTTATTAAGCATGCCTTTGTTCCCGCACTTGAAAAATCCAATCTCCATTAGCTCTAATTTACAATGTTGTTACAAGTTAAATATTGGTATGGTCAGTGCGTACTTCTTATACTTATAAATCAGTGGCGTTAGATAAAAAATTGAAAAAATTATTTATAAGTTTTAATTAAAACTAAATCTCAAATATTTTGATTCTTATTTATTTAATGAGTTTATTTTATGTTTTAGTTATTTGCTAATGAAATGTCACAAAAATATGTATTTTTTATTTGGGTAAAAGAGATTTGAATATTCTAAATAATTGTTTTTTGATTGACATTGATTCGACGATAAATTATTTAAATTATTAAGTCATCATTTAAATTAATATGATTTTTTGGTCTCACTTTTTGTACAAATAGTAGTACAAACTTTATAAATATAGTGCATGATGATTGATATAGTTAAGTATATTGGAAATAAAAATAAAACATGTAAAAATAATCTTAAAAAGTGTATATTGAAATAAGTTATTTTATTGAAATAATCACACATTTTTTTTTCAAATATTTATTTTAATTAAAGCAAATACTTTTTTGTTTTTTGAAAAAAAAATTTGTTTACACAACATTCCTAGAAAAAATAAGCTTATATTAATCTAAAGAAAATAAATTAAATATACAAATGTTGAATTTATACTTGATAATATAAGAAATGCGTAACATAAAAATCAATTATAAACGTACTGTTATAAAATCTCCCACGTCTCCCTGGTAGAGTAGTTGGTAGCATGCGCCCCAGCAATCCGGGGAATGCGGGTTCGATTCCCCATGTGTCGGATTTAAAAAATCTGAAAATGCAGGACTGGATGCCCATTGGGTTGAGTCATTGTGTAAAAAATAATTCCTGTGAAATATAATCTGCCAAAACGTCTTCAAATTGCAAAGATCCATTTACTCCTCTTTCGGAGTGGATATATGCAACCTACGTGGATCCATATGCTTCATGTTGGGAGCAAACATTTACAGCTGAATTTTTTAATCAGTTTTTTTATTTATGTTTTATACAAATTAAATATATACGTCTATGTTGGGAAATATAAAAATATTTGAATTTAATAGTTTTCTCCACACATAGATATCCATTATTAACGACCTTGCCTTTTGTCGTATCCATATGTGTACACTAATAGTATTGCAAATAATAGAAAAATGTAAGATTTACTCTCTTATATATCGGATAAACTCTTAGACATCGTTAATATTTCAACACTAAAATAAAACAAATATCCTAATGTGTCTAAATAATTCACAACTACGGATATCGATTAAGTATTAACAGCACTACCTACATAAGTCATTTAAAATTCTCTTTAATGAAATGATATTGAATAAAATATTAACAGTTATATGATTAGTACGCTGGAATATCAAAAAATAATTTTCTAGTAAAATTTTTGTTGACTATTTTTCAGATGTTATTATTCTGTATCATATATACTATTCAGATACAGCAATTGAAAGTAAGTATAAAAAAACTGGGTTGACAAGATAAATTTGTTAACGATCTTAGGCTTTTTTCACATGACTATTAATAGACAGTGATTATTGTTGAAATAAGTAGTTTATTAAGAAACTTTCCAACAAATAAATAGTTATATCGGATGGCAACGCATATTTTCTATTATTTTTCTCCTATTTCGGATATGATGAAATTAGCGTACTTCACTGTTTACTCACCTCATATCCTATTTAGGCAGGTGCAATTTGGTATTATCAGTTCGTTTAATGGTCATCATCAGGAGGGTTTGGCGGTAACCATAAGGGTCGTTAAGGGTGGGACTGCGGCGGGACACTAGACGTTACTTAGTGAAGTTCCGAGCAGGAAGTGAGCCGTGGGGTCACCCGCGTCCTAACCGCAATGCTTATATAACACGTTTCTCAACTACACAATGAGCCCAAAGTTTGACTCATTTATAATATATTAAACTTAACAACATCAATACGACTACATGTAGGTGAGTGCTTCAGGCGCTTATTTGCTATTGAAAGGTTTGTGAATATTATAGTGAGTTTGACAATATGAAATATTCATTGCCGCTATCAAAATGTATGTACACACGGGGTTAGTAAGAAATTATTACCGAAGCTTAATAATGTATTTATTGAATTAAATTAGGACATCAATATTTTTCTCTGCGATGTTAATTATTATATTGTACAAAACTTAGTAAATATGTAATACCAACACATGAGTTCAGGCTTCAACAAGGTAACAAGACGTCATTGATTTTTGCTTAAATGATATATTGTACTTTGTTTTCTCAATGAATACATAATGTTCTATACGCGAAACTCTCTGAGATTTATAAAATTCCATAGGGACCATATCGAATGATAAAGGTCAATTGATGTTACTACAGTCTACCTTGATATTATAAAGCATTTACATGTTCAGTAGAGGCCGTTTATTGTACTCAATATCTTATAACTTTTGATAAAAATAACCGACATTGAGCATAAATTAAAAACAAACATATTGCTGAATAAAATTCATTGAAAAATAATGCAAACTACTTATATTTGTACAAAAAAACATATTTTATTAACATTTTTTAGACATTAATGTATAGCAACATGTGTGGTTATCAAAATTGATTTTCGTTATAGAAGGTAATTTAATATGATGTGGGTTAATACCGATAGATTGTGATCATGTTCAAGAATGTCTACGGAGCGGTAAGAGTTTCTCAAATCGGTCCAACCAGCTGTTGGACTCATCGGACCATCCGACTTGGTTGCCTTAAAGGCGAATTTCATTGCTTTTAAAAAGTTTGCGGCTTCATACGGTGAGCGTGATGATCTCTTCACATAGATTGCTGATCAAATAAGTCTCCATTTTTTTTTCAACTAGCGTTTTTTATCATTCTATTTCTTTTAACCTCGGCATACTTGAGTGCGTGGCAACCTAAGTCTTGGGTACTTTATATTTACTTCCAGGACATTCCTGTCGAATAAAGTAGATCGCTTCTCGATATCAGAGATCCAAAATACGCCTGATTGAAACCAGGTGTAAGAACATGGCAAGTAAATGGTGGGCATATTAGGTAGACTGTGATTAAAATATCGAATTGATAACATTATCTATGGTTGAAATATTCGGATTTTTTGTGTTATAAAAAAATGTATACACATTATATTAAAATTGACTGTCTATATCGTGTAGGATTCTAGGTCTTGAAAAGAATATGGTGCAAAAAAGATAATATAGAGAAGATAAACTATTCATAGTTACTAAATGAAAGGAGCTATATGTGCCAATTTGTTGTTCATGGAAGAGGATTTCCACTTTGTTTGCAACAATATAAGGCCTCTTTCAGAGTGGATTGATTGCTATAATTCCCGGTGCGCAAAATTGCCTGAATGAATATTTCTCTACCGAATACTTAAGCGTTAATTCTCGCATCCGTTACATAAAATAAGAATAAATTTAATGTAACAGAGGTTTTTCTCACCTACAACCTTGTGAAAATTTCATTTACCTGCTACACCTGATCCACTGTTCTAACTAATTTAAAAGAAAACGCTACACTGAAGATTTTTTCAAGATTTTCTTTTTATTTTATTAAGATTCTTGCTTTTTTACATATTTTTACAATGTTATGGGGGAACGCCCAGAGGGGGAGACTAGTTAAAAGTAAAGTTTAAGGCCAATAGTATCATAAAGTTGACTTTAATTCGTAGCAAGACGTGTTACTTTGTTTTTTTGTATTATAATTAAAGCTCCAATTTTTAACATATTTTTTATTCTACACCCATACCCTCCTAATTCATCATCTCGGTTGACTGTAACCTGAATGATAATCTTATTCTGATACTGTGTATAAATTAATTTATATTTATTTACAGGATATGCATATAATGGCTTGATCGAATAGCTAACAATACATTGATGAAAATCAATCTCAAAATAAATCTTCAGATCGTAGGAATTGAAATACCCAAAACGCCAAGTAAGCGTGATTAAAAATTTTATTATATGAATTCCAAAACTTAATTTTTTCCTTAGTTTCACTAGACAGTGACAGTAATTTCTGTCATAAATCATTTCTTTTGCATCTTTTCAAGTCACAGTAGTATATTATTCTTCTAAGATAGGTTATTTTTTAGCTTTTCTGGAAAGTCACAAATTTGGTTGGCACGAAGAAGAGGCGGGTTAAGCTGAGGATTTCATGCAACAAGTAATTCAACTCTATGTCTATTTAAGCAATTAGTTGATAACCAATTTTGGTTTAAATAACTTCTCAAAATAAATCTTAGCACTGTAAGGATACATACGGTCCATGTTTAGAGCTGATATGTTTCAAAAAATCTCCTAAAATTGTTACTATATTTTAAACATTATACATTCGCCTACCCCAGGGGTCGGCTGTTTGTCTAGTGAGAAGAGCCAAAGTGATGAAAAATAAGTGTACCAGAAAGCCGCATATATGTAATATACATATGGATAGGATTGAGATTTTTTGAAAAAAAATTCTAAGATTTTCTTATTTTACGCGAAGAGCTGCAAACTTCCATGCAAAGAGCCCCATGCGGCTCGCGGGCTGCCTATTCCGATCCCTGACTTACCCTATCAAGAGCTTCGGCTGTATTTAGATTACAGTAATATTTTATAGAGATATTTTATTCATTCATGATAGATGCTAAATATAATTATAATATAATTTTATAATTATAGATGACGATAATTACACACAAATATTTTTACTCATTTTAATCTTAATACAATATATTATTTAATGAACGATTTACTCGCTCATTATTTTTTAAAGGAATTACAAGACTAAATTGTTGTACTATTTATGAAAAAATACTTCAGCTTTTTTTAAATATTTTTTTTAATATCAATACATTTTGGTTAATCAAAAACTAATCATAGGAATTTAATCTTGAAATTCCATTTTATTGTTAAATATGTTCATGTCTTTTTAGCAAAAATGTATTAAAACAATATGAGTAAGCATCACTATTTTTATTTTTGGTTGACTAATAGCACTTGTTTAATAGGTTTGTCTCAATATTATTATGCTATCATTCATGACTCGGCTTGACGTGACAACTGTCGGAATTAGTAAATATTGCGTATTTTTCATAATTAATGTGTATGTAATATTGAGAAATTTTCTGTTTTTATCTATTACTTTGAAACATTGAAATTTATTAATATTTATGCTTACATTGGCCACGGTAGCCTACTGCGCCCTTTTGCATACACGCACCTTCTTGACAGGGGTTGCGGATTCATATCTTACAGCTACTAACGATTAAAGAAACAATAAGGTTGCACTAAATTTTTAATTAGTTGAAAAATTGGCTGATTACCAATTATACTACAAAAATCTATCAAAATCAGTCTTGACAATGTGGAGATTCATATACTCTTATCTCTGGATCATATTTAAATCGTTGAAAACCATATTCTTCAGTTCACTGAAAAAACGTTAATTGAAATTGAAAAACATGCTATATGATTTTATCATAAAAAAGATGCTGTTTAAAATATTCTTGCGTACTAGAATAAGTTCATTTTGGTAATATGCCTCTCAATTAACAATATAAATGTATGTAAAATAAATGTAGTTTAATTTTAAAGCACTGTAATATGAGTTGGTTATAACTCCGAAACGTTTGTTCATACAATTTATCAACGCCAAGTATTAGAAGTTTCATCATCCAAGTATATTTAAGTAACTCTCGTTTGATCCAACGTATACAACGCATGTGGAGTAGACCACTTCAGGCCTAAATCAACAGGAGCCAAGTTGAGGACATAGACAAGCCTAATTGTTAAATAAAGCACGATTGTCGCATCGTAAACAGGCCACCGCCGTAACTTTGGCTTAAGCATTTTGCTGAGGTCACCCCAGTCTAAAGGATGGCTTAAGTCTTAAATGAAAATCTTAGCTTGTCTTAAATATGCGGTGACTTAACTTGTCATTTTCAGTTTTAGGGGCACCTGTAAAAGTAATTGGCTCCACTAGGTTATGTCAGTTAATAAACACTCTTCGTAGTGCATAACTGTTGGAGTTTTGTTATGGCTATATAATGTCACACTTTCTCTGCAGATATATCATTTATACGTCTTAATAAAATTACTTTTTTAATGATATATATTTCCACCGACATAAACCAAAAGAGAATAATTCGGGCGTATAAAGAAAGAAAAAGCTTTCTACGGGTTAATTTGTAAGTTATAATACATTAACTCAATTTCAAGTATGTAAAACATGATGAAATATCACATGTACATAAAAAGTATAATTTTCATTTACTCAAATATTTTTACCGAGCTTCAAATAGAATTCATTTAATATTACAATATCAAAAACACTCAAGATACATAGCAATTAATATATTGCTAGATTTTCCTTCGCGTTCTGCTCTCTCCTCGATGTTATGATTATTCCAAGAAATATGATTTCAACACAGTGGCTTTATGTGGTCCATTAGACAGTTTTATGTTTTTCGAAAATACAATATTATAATGGTAATAAAGAGTTGTAGGCGATATAATAATAAAGTATAATCTAAGGTCTAATATAAAGATGTGTGTGTGTACAATGCTATGCAAGGCTTGAGTGTGTGTGCCTGTATATTGTATATGTCTATCATATATTTTTAAAATGAATTTAGTGTGTAGTATTTCAAAAAAGAAATATGTGATGGAGTTGTTTGTTTTGAATACTGTTGACTAACGTATTGATCATATTATAAAAATATATAAAACAACACGTGTTTCGTCTATCTAGATTTTTTTACTTATAATATAGAAGTTTCTAGTTTTTCCCTGGTCATTAAAATTATTATAATTTGAAATTTATAGAAATAAAAAAAATATAAAAAGGACTAGAAAAAATATTTTACTAGAGAAATAGTTTGGATGAAAAAAAATATTATCGTTACAAAGAGATTAGATTTCTCAAATGAACAAAAATAATTACCATTAGTTTGGATTTTGAATATCATTTACTAATTGGTATGACTTTTATCAATAGTAGTACAGAGAAAGACGTCTATTGTATATTATTTATCGATAACATAATATTAAAGAATCAAATCTTAATTGTTTTTTGTATAATATCATATTACAACAATTCAAAACAAAGGAACAGTGTATTACACATAGTATACAAATTTGATAAGTACAATATTTTGTTGTTATTCTTGTTATATAGCTTGTACTCGTAATTATCTGAGGATAGAATTTCTCAGTTAGATTTGCATATTTCAACTACCCATATAAATTACACACGTCAGTTTTCATTCAGCAAAATGCCACAATGGTGTTTAAGGAACATTAATGTCCTTAGGTTTGATTAGTTAAGCTATTGACCCTTGGTCAGGCGATGGGCACGAGTGATCTTCTTATCCAGAATGCCATACAATAGCGAGTTTTATAAGTTATTGGACCCAGCAAAATCATACAACAGTTGTATTCGTTACGCTGTGACTATCTCGTTTTAACTGTGTTAATCAGTATTATATTCGAGCTGTTATCATCTTGATTTTTTTAAACTATGTCCCCTCTACATGTAGCTAGTGATTCTATACAAATATTATTTACAAACCAATCAAACAATCTGCAATAGTAGTTAAGTAACCGGCATTTCATATTTAGATTGTCCAAGCCGATAGTTTTATGAAGCTATGGGACTTTTACCCGAGTTCTATGGTACTAAAATGCACAATTCCTAATAAAAATCATCCACCAAAGCAACAATATTAATCGAGACTGCAAATAATTTACAGATGCAATGAGATAACAATTCAATTATATTACATAAACATGTAAGGAATATTGCAACGGTTGTAATAACCATTTTATTTTAGATATTGTACATCATATGTATGTATGTATGTCATATTATTACACTTATTCTATTTTCACTCCACACAACGCTTTTATTAATGTCTGCCTAAATAATCTACTCACATTTTTAAGTCAGCATCTTTTAGCTTCGTCGGTTTTGTAAATTGTATTTAGCGGCCTTCCAGGATGCAGAGCTCAGTTATTTTGTAGAAACGGCAGGTAACATAGCACAATTTTACTTATATAATGATGAGTGACCGCATTTTCCACTTCTTTATCTACTTAATACTAACAAATCCAAACTATCTTACTCCTAGTATGCGGCGCAAGAATCTGTTCTTAAAGCTCGTTATATTATATTGAATTCTCGGTTTTAAGTTACGTTTAGCTTTTGTAAAAACAATGCCTTCTATTATATTACTTTATTATACTAATTTTGGTATCTGCCATGTGCGGAATGATAAAAATATTACAACGTGATAAACAATTACCAAATAATTATCGCTATTTAAATGCACAAGTAGAAATCAATATGAAATGTACATATATAAGAATTGGTTCAAATTATTCTATTTTAAGTGTTACAATAAATGATAATTTTCTTCATACAATCGTATATAGTTCACATTATGTAATGTATGGTATTTTAGTAAAATAATTTTAGAAGAATCAGATATTTCTTCTTCTACCAATTTCTAAATTTTACGGAGTTATTCCGATACATTTTTTTCCGACAGTAGATTATTTTGTCACGAGCTGATCTCTTCGCTCATTTCATTCTGTACGCTGGAATTAATTAAATACCCAAAATAGATCTCTTAAAAATACAACCTAACTAAAGCGTATTATTAAAATACATTTCCGATTGTTTCAAACAATAAATATACGCAGGATAAATTAAATAGTTTTCTTTTTTCTCAATATTGGTTCCTTGTATAGATTATAATCGAGCTGTTTTTGACAAATAATCGTAAGCGTAAAAGTTTTTGACGACTATGATGTTTTTCTTCGAATTATTTTTACGTCATACTAGTAACATTTAACTCTGCCAAAAACATTATATAGACAATGGCCGATGGTTTACCAAGATGCTACAATTACCACCACTCGAAACAAGAAGTAAATACTATTTTTAAAGGCATCAGCTTAACCAGTTTCAGATACTCTTAGTGACTTTTGACGAAACAGCAAACTACTTGGTCCGATCTCTCATCTCCATGTTCATCATGAATACAAAACACACCACCCTTACTATTTAGTCTAGGCATTTAATATACATCAATATACAATATTTTTGATCAATTCCTAAAGAACCTTCAACACGTGCTGTAATTTTATGAATCGGAAGCATTTAATGTTATTTAAAAAGTAATTTTATCGAAGTTTTATATTCATACAGCCAAAAACCACGACCCGATACTAAACAATTTAAAAATTTGTTACAATATCTTAATGTATATTTTTTGTATTTTTAATGTAATACACGCACAAAATTTACATATTTATGTATACGAAATAATAAAATCTGTATTTAAGCTTATAGGCATTGCATTTGTAAGAGTCATAAAAATGAAAAAGCGTTTTCACAATACTTAAAGAGCCATATGGGTTGAACAGTTACGGTATCACGAAGCTTTTATTATAATAATTATTGTTTTCATTCGCATGGTATATTTCCTAACCTCACAAAAGGAAAAGCCACTTATAACGCAAACTTTCTCGATAAATAATAAA
The DNA here is from genome assembly GCA_022683975.1 of Rhyacophila evoluta. Taxonomy (NCBI): domain Eukaryota; kingdom Metazoa; phylum Arthropoda; class Insecta; order Trichoptera; family Rhyacophilidae; genus Rhyacophila; species Rhyacophila evoluta. Next base: position 8,850 of record JAGVSQ010001284.1, on the reverse strand, counting down.
GGCTTTCTAAATAATCAGCAGTGTATAGCGAATTATGAGGTCTCGTAGGGCATTTTATCTGTAAGCGTCATACAATGTCGACTTTCGTTTTACCCTTCTCACAAGAACTTTAGCAATACAACGAAACAAGTGAGCGAATATTAGATATGTATTATGTGTTTCTGTAATTGCTTTTCCAAGAATTGGCAGTAGTGCATAGTTTTTAAACCATAATATATGAAACTGTCAATATATAAACATGTCTTCTAAGTTGAGGCTTGTCTATGCATTTATGATACAATTAACCTAGGGCTTGTCTTCTGGCAGCCAAGAGGTAAGAATGAACGTCTCGCATTCGGAGAATGCGGGCTCAATTCCTATATCTGCCGAATTTTTTAAATTCGGGAAATGCAGGATTGAATGCCCACTGAGTTTGGTAATTATTTAAAAGGAAATTTTTGTGAAACTTAATCAATCAAAACATGTCTTCATATTGCAAAAATCCGTATACTACATTTCTGGGTGTAAATCTTCACATTATGTAGAGCCATATGCTCTACTTTGAAGCAAACATGGTATAATAGAGGGGGTTTGAAAACCATTTGCACTGAAAAATATATGTTGTTTTTATATAATTATACGTCTATTCATTGATACTTGTTTTCTACAAGTTTGCTGAGACTTTTTCTGTTTTTTGGCGTGCTTTCTTATATTTATTTTTATTTTTTCTCGGAAGTATTTAAATACATAAATTCCTCGTAAAAAGCCCTACGGTCAAATTAAAAGTCAAACTGATCTTTAATAATCTGTTTCTACTCGACTGGCAATTGTTTCCGATTAAGGCCTTAGAAAATTTTACAGAGAAGACTTTTAAATTCATCGGCAAATTAAGATAATACATAAAGCACGTTTATTGCGTATTTTAAAAACGTTTCCGGCGTAAGCTTTGACATTCATGTCGTTTGTCGAGAAGCAATTACTCGCGGACAAAGAATCAAGTTAAGTGATTCTTTTTCTTCCGGCAGGCCCAGCTGTACTTTTCGGTGGGCACTCGGTTTAAGTAGCGATTGTCGCGCCCAACGGGGAGCTTGTTCCGCGAAACAGGAAGAAGCCATTTATATCGTATTTATAGCAGGGAGCTTAGTTGAACGACGATGGCATGTGATGTTATAAGTAAGCTTTCGATACGTTATTAGAACATATTTACACTCAGAATTATTAAACAAAATAAAACATCATACATATAATACAAGAGAGCTTAGTAAAAGTCGCAAAAACTGCAGCTTTTAGTTTTCTCAATACTTATTGATATGATGTATTGCTTTTATAGAAGAATGAATAAGTATAGGTATTTATAAAATAAAATGCCCACCACCAAGGGCCACAAATACGTGGGTGTCCTCTTGAAAATAATTGATATTTTATATGTTAATGTAACACATATAGGGTATCATATCATGATGTTGGGCACCGTATTGCATGTTTTATCTTACCCCATTAAATACATTTCTTGGGAATATAATAATTTAGATAACATAAACCTTTATTCGTTTATATTCAATATAAATTCATAAAACATGTCGTACATTAAATACAACTTCTTCCATATTCTTCTTCCTCCATAGACGTACTCTTAATGGAATTTATTAATATCACACATCGTGTTCCAGCCTCCCAGAATTCGTGTCACTTGCCAAACTTCTCGCATCTTTTCACGTTATGCTATGATTAATTGAGAGAATATTTGCAATAAATTAATAATAACGAACAAAAAAGCAATAATAAATTCTCTTCTATTAAGAAATGTATTGCGATATATTTTTATTTGTATTTTCTTTATATTAGACCCAGAACCAGTGATTTACTCCAACTGATGTACAAAAATTTAATTTATGGATTCTAAAAAAATCACTTTTTTAATCACAATTTATTTTGGTTTATAAATAATAGTACAACGATAAATATGCAGTCCAGGTGTTAATGATCAATTAATACGTGTCGCCAAAAATATTTAAAGGTCAAAAATTACACTTTATCTACGACCTACTTATTTATACTTCAGTAACGATAAAACGGTGACAGATGACATTAAACATATAGCAAAAGCTGTATCCTATAGTTTAAACACCAAATCTAAAAGCACCTATTAACGATACATGCAGTCAAACATTTAAACAGAAAAGCTATTATTTCCACGAAAGCTCATTTCAATCTAAATGGAATGTAATGTTTTTAACAAAGGGCATATTGATTATTCTGTAGGAGTACTCAAATAATTTACGCATACCCTACGGTGTACAAACTTATTCCGACCTTTCTATATATCCATCCATACGATCGTGGCACGCTCCCATGCGTCCAAAGCGTATCACTTGATTGACAACCGTGACAAATGAACAACAAAAATTAGAATGTCAAAGTCGTATATGAAAAACACAAAGAAAAAATCGTATCGATCAATTTTTCCGTTAGGTTTGGACATTTTTAACAGCTCGTTGAACGGAATGACAACCTCGACCTATAAAATTATTTGATGCACGCAATGGCATTCAAAGCTATTTCCTCTGTAATAGACCTTTAACAGATACTTTCACGATCGAATCAGATCACTATTATTATTATTTTTACAAAACATCAACTATTTTCTACTGATTGCGATGATCTATTTGGTGAATAGATAGATTGGACATAAGAAAATGACACGTTTTTGGCGTATTTCATTTAATTCATATCGGATTGTCTTAAAAATTTAAACTCCAAGTATTTTTACTCTTCTTATTCCAAACCCGGTCTTCAAAAGAAATTTGATCACTGTAGGTTACATGAAAAAATCTCCATCACCAGGCTGTATTCTTGCAACCTCTCATCTTATTATAGCATCCCGTATATTCTTCCAATTCATACCGTCTTCCAAGACGCCGAAGTCCTCTTGCCTTGAATATTAAAAGTATACGTTTATTGTAGGTGTATATATTATATTATTTTCACGAAGATCGTCAAATTTCTAATCGCTAAATTTTTCAGCATCATTTATGGCAAATTTTTACGCAGCAACGGGATTAAAAATTCCGTTCTCCATCGTTCCAGGGCGCATGCTTACCCATAGGACATATACTAAATTATAATTAATATAATATGATAAAGTTGATATTAATTCATATTTATCTAAAAATAACTGAACACAGAAAAGAATATTAACGTGGGAAGAAAAAGTATTGAAAGGTTCTTTGAATTGACAGAATATGTCCGGGCTTTTATTGATTATGGTCTTAATTAATATAGCACTATATTTTTTTGAGATATTTCATGATTAATTTGTACATAAAATAAATGCATATGTTGGTGCTATCACTGTACAAATGTTCATACCAACGTTTCTCAAAAATACTCGAGCGCTTTAATATAGAATAATTTATCAATACAAAAATAAATACATGTGAGATACAAGAAATAACATTATTTATAATATATTAAAAAAAGGGTAAAATTTAATTTGGAAGTATTTTCATTCAGTCTTATTTTATAAGAAAATATAATATAAGTACAGTAATGTGTATCGAAACTATTTATTATAAAACTATATCTGATATTAACCAGTGTATGTAATTTATTATATATTAATAGATAAAATAATATTGAAAAAATATCCTTCATTCACTTTCAAATATATGGATGTATAATGTGTTTCGAAATGTAATTTGAGGAAGTTATTAATAAAGCAAAACTGATAATTAATCCTCGTGTTGAATATATTGTCGAACTATACTATCCAAACCATTAAAATTATATGGTTTACATATCTTGAAGCGAAAATAGAAAGAGAAAATAGAAAGTAAAAACGTTGAGGTCAAATACATAGAATAAATGATTTCATTATTTTTCTTTTACCCTTCATCTGTCAATATATTATTTACAATACAAATATTATGAAGAAAAATGAAAATAAACTCCATCAACCTTGCGGAAAAACCATAAATCACGTCAAGTCCTGAGTGAAGTACAAATACGTTCAGATACAAAAGAGGTTCTGTGATTGTTAGGCTTCGACTGTGAGAGGACAATAGAGTGTTTTTACTCAATAAAAGCATTACCCTTCAGACGATCTAAATTGTCTTATTAGACAATGAATGGAAACGGTTGATAGCTTCAATTAAAAATACACAGCGGTTGTTCTTAATATTTATTTCGTAATCACAATTGTTTATGGAGCCAATCAATCACGCATAATAATAGAACAATATAAATCTAAGTCTTAATCTTGAGATGGATAAAATGTACAAGATTTTTGCTTTTGTGAGACTGCTATAATTGTTATAAATTACCGATAAATACTTATGATATTTTAATCAAAGAATATTTTTGAATCCGCTTATAAATAATAATATTTTCCATAATAAGCGATACAAGATATTTTATATTTCATTATTATTCTACTTTTTCTGTATTATTTCTTATTTCTAGCCATTATTTACACCTTCACAGAATTTATCAGGATTCCGTATCTACTATAACTAGTATTTATTGGTCTTCCAGGATGCGGGTATCCAACTAAATCGATCAAGTGAGTCAGATCAGGTTGGAATTCCATTGAGGAAATCGTAGTATATTGCCAAGTCAGGCCATCGTAACTTCACTTTTGTGGTTAATAATTGAAGAGATAAATTTTTTTTTTTTATCTAAAAAAAGATTGACACTTTTAACACCCTAACAAAGTTACATCTATGAGCTTGAGAGTATATAGAAATGCAGCCTACAAAAAATCGGTTGATTTTATCAATATCTGAAATAGGTTAGTGTCAAAACGCTTATGAATGATTTTTTAATTAAGGGTACATTTGAGTGTCTGCTGGATGAATATTTTAACGATACACACTTAATGTCGGTGCGCCACTGGAGGCAACCGTCTGCATGTTTAAATGAGATGAGGTTTGGAGAATTCGTAAAATAAAAATATTATTTTCGTATTATTCAAGTCTTTAATACCTTGTGAAGTTAACGGATTTAAAATAACTGTTTATTTATAAGAAATGCTAAACAATGTTTTCATTAAATCTGTATTGGTTGCGTGCCACAAATTAATCTCTTTAAACGAATAAAGAGCTTTTACAAAGTACCAATTTAAAATTTATAATAAAGGTGTGGTTTTAAAGCTTTATTTTAAAATAACGAAAAGTTTTTGTGTGCCGGTATATAAATCAGTTTTGTCTTACATATCGGATATGTCGTGAGATAATGGGTTAATTAACCAATTAGTATTTAAATTGATGTGAATGCGAGTCGTAAATTACTGGTAGGTACACGTGTCATGCTGCCGAATTCGTGCGTCGTGATGTAAAATATAAATTGTTAAGTATACTTCTCACGAAACAATAGGTAACGCCAGGGGCCCTCAAGCTTTTTTTACTACCATACCCCACGCAGTTTATGACTCTGGCAATAAGAAAACACCCATACATAAAGTCACGGGTAAATATTCTTCGTTAACGATCTATGTATAAATCTGTCTAATTGCTTTTTCTTTTAAGTATTACCAAACATAAATAAAATAAATTGTATTTAAAATTTAATACTTATTACGGTTAAAACAAAAACTGTTAATTTTGAGTAACCCATTAGGTAAAATGTGATCCAAAACGTTAGATGTATAATATACGTATGCATATTTAGGAATACGTATTACGTATAATTAATTATTCTATCCTCGAAGATATATTCAAAATGTATGAATAAAACAAGAAAAATACGCAATATATATTCTTAAGCTGCTACAGAACATACTTAAAAGAGTATCAGTTGATTTAAATTTCCCAATATTGTTAAGCCCAAATTTAAAATTAACTATCTTATATTAAACAATAAAACATGTATCAAATGATAGGTGTTTAATGATAGGTTAGTTGAAACGTTAACTATATAAATAAATATGAGGGGATGATAAAATATCAATGCGACTTGCACAATTATTATACTGAGAGCGATATTGTTCATAGTATTTACTTTTTTTGTAATTAAATTATATTATTTTTAAATGCCGTAAAATAAATTTGGACTTTTAGTCAAATATGTATAATATATCTTTCGTATTAAGAGCGAAGGCGTGAAATTTTCAGACAAAAAGCTTTTTTCAAAAGCTTAAAATATTTAATGGCCATAAGAGTAATAAATCCCTGATCATTTTTAAAAGGTGTGGTTAATCGTCTAATAACAATGCTATCTATAATTATGAGAGAGTTGAAATCAACTGGATATTTATAGGATGCTTTATTTTTACACAAAATAAATTATCTAGTCAAGACAATAAGTCAGCGTGACTGATCGGTTTTGTTAATACATAAATTGACGAGTTCAATTATTATTTTTCTTTGGTTAATTCATAAAAAAGTCAAAAAAAAAAAGAATTTTATAAAATATTTCCTTGTTTACATCTAATCTTATCTCATACTATGTAAATATGGAAGCGCTAAAGCAAACTTTTAAGTCAGAAGAATTTAATCACTAAAAACAATTAATAATAATATACTACAATATATTTGGTCGGTTGTTGACAACACCAGATATACCACCGACCCAGAAATTTATTATGAATATAGTCAAAAACAGAATAGTATTTATTACCTTGATTCCTTGGCAACAGAGGAAATGCAGGGTATGAGATAATGATGTGGATAGATTTACAGTATCTTATCTTGACGTCACATTAGTTAAGACGGCATATACGTCACTGATGAGCTTATTTTCATCTCTTAAATATTATAAATTATATATTAAAACAATTTCTCGCTAAAACAGTGTATCAGACATTGGATTTCTGTTGATCAATAATACGGATGAGCATTGTTCTAGTTAATAATCGATGTCAGAATAATATAATAATCCAAATAACTTGATCAGTATTTCGTGAGAAGCAATGTATATTGTATTAAAAAAGTCATGTAAATATAATAAAATTGAAATGATGTTATTTTTTTTCAAATAAAAAAAAATACTTAGTTTAATAATTTAAGAGTGAGGAATACTCAACTTTAAATCGACGTTTATAATTTGCTAATATAATATTCAATATATATATATATATA
>JAGVSQ010001283.1:0-30302 GCA_022683975.1 Rhyacophila evoluta | reverse complement strand
CAGTGATCTCACATATGGAAGTTTACCAGTTTTAAATAATTTAGAATTTAAAATATATAACTTAGAAATACAGTTTATTTGAAGGATTTATTTATGAGATATGTTGACCCAATTTCAAACATAAATAACAATTAATTATTATACACAAAAAATCAATTTGTCCTTATTTAAAAACTAAAGTTAAAAAGAAATGTGATATTTTTAAACAGTATTACACATCTTACAAATGTAAAAAGTAGTAAATTCTTTACTCGATTCAAAATAATTTACAATTGAAAAGTTTTTACGTAATCGCGCGCGTGAACGTCATCACACTGTTCCCACCATATAAATGTGTCAACTTGCGTGTTAATGCAATAAATTAAAAAAAATAGCACTTGGTATTGCAGATATTAATAAATGCGTCCCCCGTTGAAAATAAACACATCTGTTAATACAAAAATGTGCCAATAATACAAGAGATTTCAAATACTAAGAAAAGTGACTTTCACCAACAAGTAAAGTTACGTGCTCCTGCAATATTGGCGACGATATATCACAAATTCGATGTCAGATTTCAAAATAAGCAAATCACAAATGAGTATATACATACCACCATCATTGTAGATATGCTATATATTTAAACAGTAGCACCATTGGCATAATAGCATTATACGCCTGCCCCTACGCAGGCTGCTCACAATCACCAGCGTTAAATTTAGTTTAGATGCGAAAAATAAACATAGTCCATGACTCTTTATTACGTCAGATTATTTTGAAACTAACTAAAAAGATGATCAACACAGCTTTTACGACAAATTATTCATCCTTTTTTCTATCACAAAACCGATGTATACCAGTTGAAAGCTAGTCTTATTTATACATGTTTCAAGATTTAAAAAGATAAATATCTATTACTCTGTTCATTTCTTTTATTTATTAAATACATTTATGCCTACCACATTATGGTACGATTAACCTTAATAAACCTCTTTAATTTTGGCATATTTCTTCTAATAAACCTTCCATTCACTCTCTCAGTCTTTAAACCTTATCTTAATCAGACGTATCCTTGACCACTGATATCGAGTAAAGATTTATTGTATTCGACGAGAGTATCCCGGGAGTGAATATAAATTACTCAAAACTTAGGTTACTATGTACTCAAGTGTGATGAAGTTGAAAATAAATAAAATTAAAAGTATAAATATACTGAAAAGATTTATTCGGTCAAGCGATTGTGTAAAGAAATCATCACGCTCACCGTGTGACGACGTAAACATTCTAAAAGTATTGTCCCTAAAATCTTGCAATAGTGGATGGATAATATTACAAATTGAGCTAAAAATTATAGTTATTTGCAATAATATGTATCACGTCTGCGCAAAAATGTGTCATCTTTGAGAAATAACAAAACATTAACTCGAATTCGGAAACTTTCTTTTCGCATAATGGTCATATCGTGAATGGTTAAATAAATAAAGAACAGAATAATTACTAAAGACACGAGTCTGCATACTTATGAAGTCGATTCCCATGACGATGCTGCCAATTCTATTGTCTGCTTTGAAAATCCATATCCGCTCACTGATGAAGCATACGGCAACTATTTTTTAAATTTAAATAGGGCTCGTTTTAGGTAGATTAACTTTGGATTTTTTTCCAAAATTGCTTACCCACCTAATTGGGTGCCATAAAGGTGAAATTCATTGCTTTAAAAAAATGGCGACATACGGCGAGAGAGATGATTTCTTCACATAATCACCTGACTAGATAAGTCTCAATTTTTAATTGTATTTATGTAATCTTCAGCACAACTAAGTATTTGGTAACCTAAGTCTTAGGTAATATTTATTTTTGCTCTGTAAATCCCCGTCGAATAAGTTAGATACGTCGATAGAGATACGCCTGATTAAGACCAGATATAAGGGTGAAGCAGATGAATGGAGGGCACATTTATTAGTCATTAAATATTCCAAATCTATCAAAAAAATGTAGGACTAGGCGCTCGTTGGCTTGAGCAGTTGTCTGACAAACAATTATTTTTAAAATAATCTGTTAAGGCGTCTTCACATTGCCCATAATGATATACTCCAGTTCCGGAGTAGATATCTTCACACGGTGTAGATCCATATACTCCACTTTGGGAGCGAACGTAAAAATATATATTAAATTACGCATGGAGATAACCAAGTTAACTCCAAACCACTTTAGTGTCCACTGTGGTTTTGCCGCCAAGCTGTTTCAGTTTGGCCTCGTTAAGCAATATATCCTTGCGGTTATCGAGAATAGGATACTAATCGCATTATGGGGGAATATACAAGAATGTGTACGGAACTGAAAGGGTTATTTAATAGCAAACAGCTGTAGTACCTATCAGGCCATCTGACCTTGCCACAAGGATGCATTTAATTGCTTTTAAAAAGTTTACGACGTTATACGGCTTGCGTGGTAATCTCTTCGCGTAATTTCTTGACCAAATTGAATTCTTTAAATGAATTTAATATATATGGAATTCATTTCAGCATACTTGCGTACGTGGAAACTTAAGTCTTGGGTAATTTTTATTGACTCGCGGGACATTGCCGTCGAATAAAATAGATCGCTTATCGATATCAGACCTCCAGGATATATATGCCTTTAATTTGAGTACATACGTATTATATAAAAAATTTTAAAATGGAAATTTTGGAGTTATGATGTTCTTGTACTAAGTGTGCAATTTATTAAATACGTAATATTATACTAAAAATACTTATGCGGCTAGTATTCAATTTAGTGATTCAAAATTTTTTTGAAATAATCACGGATCACTATGAAAAATGAGTTAACTAAGAATTCACCTCACTGCTCATGGTTGACGATAGCTAGCAGTAAGTAGCATTATATATATTATTTAAATGTAAGATGTAGCTTAATGGATTGAGTAACTGTCTAGCTAACAATTCTTGTAAGTACGATTTGTGAAGATACGAGTGTCGATCAAAAATGGTTATTTATTTTTGAAACCTTTAGTGCTATTTTTAAACACTAAAATATACACTTTATTTGAGTATTTTTGTATAACATATATATTTTTAATTCAAACCTTTGCTGAGAGTTGGTACAAAAATCCAAATAAAAATATTCAAATGTATTTTTTATTGTAACACCATCTATAGTTAACTATAAGAACTATAATTTCATTTAATGAATAATTGAGTCGTATATTCTTCCATAAGTGCACTTCTGTTCATTAATATGTGCAACAGTATCTGTAAAATAAATTAATATAGTTTTAATTAAAATATGTTCGTAATTAAAAGTTCAAACATTTTGATAATTCAGTAGAACTCCAGGAAAATTTACAAAAAAAAATATTTCCATGTGAGTAGTGCAGAATCTATTATAAAAGGTTTGAGTCTTTGCTATATAGACTTGTAACAGAATGTATTTATATTTTTAATTGTTCAGTCTGTACAGGCCGTACTTACTTTTGAAAGCAGATTTAAAATTGAAATAAACCATTGGATTAGAAAATATCTAAAAAAATATCTTTATGTTTTCACCAATGATTTAGAAAAGTGATACTGTGAGGATAAAGTGAGTAAATACTTTTCATTTTTTATAGTGCAAAATTGAGATACCCGGATTAATAACAGTATTAGTTTTTTTTCGAAGCACATTTTCTTAATAGTAGAATGCCAAAGCTATTTATAGTATAAAGGATAAAATTTAAAAATAAAACAATTTTAAAATAAAACATACATTATTATTTTTAATAGTATGTCTTTATTTTTCATTTAAAATATATTATATAAATATAGTGGAACTAATTCATGTTATGTATGAATACTATGAAGCACATTATAAAGTCATTACATTAATATCTAGCAATTTTAGATATGATATTAGAATTAAATTATAAAAAAAACTAACACTCTGAAAATTTTAAAAATCATAGTAATAAGACATGTTGCACGGTATAGGTGAGTTGACTCTTTTATCTGGGTATAATATATTATATATAAAATATGACATTTTCATTTTATTTCATCGCAATCTTGATAAATTCCAATGTTAATTATAAATAATGTAACATATATTATATGGATTTATTGAAAATTTAATGGAGACGAACAATAGTATTTGGATTTATCCACTACCCCAATATAGACATTCTTGATTTTGTGTATGTTATACTAACAAAAAGAAATTATAAAAATAAAAATAAAATTAAAGTGGCATCTATTAATGTTTTAGGAAAGCTATAATAGGTTCCACATTAAGGATTACTATTTATGTATATCTTATTATTATACTTATCATTAAATACCAACTGATTAAAATATAAGTATGTAATTTATTCAAAGAATAAATACAATTAACTCATTATGTTAGATTAAACTTATTTATCACATTGTCATGTAATACAGCGATGTTCAAAATTTTAAATCTAACGATAAGGTTATGAACTAAAAATATCTATATCTATATCACTTTCTAAATAATAAAAATAATTTCACTAGTTGAAATAAAGTATCTTATTTTAATTTTACACTTCATATTTTTATAATTGGAGAACAAGACAAGGAATTCTTGTATAATTTATTGTAATAAAAACATTTTTCTTATCACCATGTTTTTTATGCACAAGTTGAAAACAGTGAAACAATTATATTTTAAAACTGATCATAGCTATTGGCAAATGGACACATTGACACAAATGTTATATTATGCTGTTCAACTTATATATGAATGCACAAACTGAAATAAAAGGGTCATAAATAATTTTTTAGCATTTGAAATTAAGTACAATGCTGAAATTATGACATCTTTTTTTATTAGAATAAATCAACTATTCATAAAGGCATCTAAACACATTCATAAACTGCTAAAAAGTGCAGAATAGTCCGCTAAGGCACAAGAGAAGAAGAAGAAATTAAGACAAAAAGATAGACTAACTATCTGCTCAGAGTACCATATTACATAATCACTACATTCTGTAGAGATATGAACGGAAAGTTAAAAGCCATGGCCCACTCTACATGCTTGCATTCATGATTATAATTATAAACTGTTTGTCAAAGTTATAGATCGATTTAAAATGAAATGTTTCCTTGAACAAGTCCTAATAAAAAATAAGATTGTTTACTAAGTTCGAATCTGATTAACACTATATATAATTTGACATTGACAATAATAGGTGGCAGATGACAATAGCTAAAAACGCATAACTATTACTCATGTAGTCTTTAATTATTACGACTTACTACTAATTTATTATACTTCATTTTACTTAAATCACTTATTAGATTAATAACTTAATCAAAATCGTTAAAAGACATTCCATTTTAATCACAAATTGACTCAGTTGAGTCATTAATTAATAAAACCATTCAAATTATCAATAACTCTTCTCCCCTGAATTCTGAGCTTTTTGTTTCTCTAAAAGCCTTTTTCTGACAACACTTGGATCGTAGCTTATTCTAAAGTTCCTTCTTCCACGTCGAATAATTCTATTAGAAGTTGAATTTCTCGCAACAGTCGGAAGTTCTACTCTCCGTATACTTCCAGTCCTTGAACCAAACTGCTGCAATTTTCTTCCATTTTCTTCATTCGTTGACAGATCTTTCTCTTCTGATTCCGGCGGCGTCAATTTTGGTGAATTTACTCTCGGTTCTTCGATTTCATGACTAGCCTTAAAATTAGCATACACACTAGTACTACTTTTTGATTTTGGTCTGAATCCGAAACCTGTAGATCTTGAGAAGTAATCATCGTCTTTTTTTGATGATGTCTCAATATCTCCTCGTTTAGTGGTTGTTGTAGTACTCTCAATAGGTTTTGCACCACTTGTATGTACACTTACACCATAATCTTTCAATTCTACTCTTTCTATATGTCCCACTGGTCTATTACTAACATTTTCATCTTGAGTTGCTTCATAAAAAACTTGTCCATTACTCACCACCGCCTTACTAGGTAAGTCTGCATTTTTTGTAGGAGAATGAATCTCTTCACTTTTACCATAATTTCTTATTAAACTTACTTCGGGAAGAGACAATTCAAACGGACGATGCTTAAATTCAATATTGCTCGGGGGTAATTCTGAAAAAAGACTTTTGCCGGATCTATTAAATGATGGTCTTGAACTGACTGAATCAGATTTTTCTTCAGATTGTAAATACTTTTCTTTGTGTCTAGGCAATGATAAATTCTCTTGATCATTAGTTTTGTCTTCTTTAAAAGAGAAATTATTTTTAAAATTTGGGATTTCCTCACTTTTTTCCGAACTTGACTGATTAAAATCACCGATAGAAAGAAATCTTTCACTGGCATCTCTGAAGGAAGTTATGCTTTCAAACTTTCTATCGTCTACAACTTCAGGCGATTTTTTAATAAATCTCTCATCATCCATAACAAAACTGACACCATCAAAGCTGGGTCTCTTACTACTTTCATTGAATTCAGATTCACTTTTTAATGACTTTGACTGTCTACTACTTCCTGATGTAATTCGTTCTGACTTGCTCTCTAAGTTTATAGGTACAAAGATTCTCTCAAATTTATCTGTTGGATCATTTTTATAATCTTGAATATGCTGTGACCTTTTTTCTACTACAACACTTCTTCTTTCGTCTTCCCGCCTTGCAAAAGCTTTACCGATCTCTTCAATTTGTTTCTCTTCTTTTAATAATCTCTCCAAATTTGCTTTTGCGTCTTTATCGTTAGCTTTCAAGGGTTCATCAACCGTAAACACTTCAACACTTCCATCAGAAAAATGTTCTAGCTTATCATCTAACTTATCTTTGGAATCTTCAGAACTATCTGGAAACTTATTTTTGATGATTCTTCCACTTTTATCCATTGGGTCTACAGAACCTTTATTTGAGTTACTGGTAGATACAAGTACTAACTTATCATCATCCAGATTTCGATCGCTTTGATTTGGTTTATTTGTTTTATTATTTTCTTCATCTCTCCCATTTCTCGTACCATCAATAAATGAATCTATAGAAAGAACTTGAGTTTTGCCTTCGTCATTCTTATCTGGTTTTCTTTCATCAAATGAACTTCTTCTTCCGATGTCATCATTTCTTCTATCGATGATTGGCCTTTCTGATGGATTTGGTTTTTTAGAAATATCATTTCGAGAAATGCTGTTTCTGCCAGTTTCTCTATCTGATTTGTAATAAGTTGAGTTTGGTGGAGAATCTTTATGTAAATATGCTACTGGCCAGTATCTGAAATAAGTATAATACATTTATATTTTAATTCCGCACGATTTTAAAAGCAAATCACTATAAATTACCAACATTCTACTTGTTAGTGAAAATAAATCATCAATTGATTCAAAATTTGTAAATTATTTATACCTTGCAACACCAAATCCACCGGGTCTCGGAGGGTCAAGGAATCCAGATCCTGAAGGATCTTCACCAGGTCCACTGGGTAGCCTGACAGGAACCCATTGAGGTTGTGAAGATGATGGTCGTTCAGGCAAATAGTTGTGATGGTATCTTATACGATTCTTATCAATTGTTGGCACTCGTACATAGCCTGTGAAATATAAAATATAATAATCATGTAACAGCCAAGTTTTGATGACATTTTTCATATGAATCATTTATTGAACTAAAATTAATTTTAATAAGAAAAACTATCAATAGATGTCGCTGATTTTCCTCAGACTTAAATACTCAGAATATTTGTCAGCTAAATATTAAATTTATTAAAGATTTAAATATTTTTTTATATTTTGGCATATTATTTTAAAACCATGCTTTAATTAATGATCTGCATTTTATACATACTCTGATGTAGATGCAGATGTAGAAATACATACCTGGACTTGGATTACGTCTTTCATCATAATATGACTGGGGACCATCTTTGTACAGATTATTCCAATACCTTCGATCGGCGTCGGAAGATGGAGGTCCTGACGCATGATGATGACCTGATAGTCAGTTATAAATAAATTGTATGAAATATAAAAAAAAATTGTTGATGCATGAATCCAAAATATATAATTGAAATCTTTCCAGTAAAATATTGCTTTCAAACAGTGCTTTGATTTATTTTTGATACTGTTAAAATATAGTTTACTACTGGGCTGTTAATTCTTATTAATATTTCATCTTACCTGACATCAATAGGTAAAACTTCCTCAAAACTACTTACAGAAATTTGATTATCTTGTGAATAAAATTACCCCTTGCAATATCTATATTACTTATTATATAAATGCATGCACAGAAGAGAACGCCAAGATAATACAGACACTTCATTCTCATTTTCTTTATATAATTATCTGTTATGAGTTCAACATATTTAAAATATTCTTTTTATAATTAATTCAATTATTTAATTGTTATAAGATATATTAACTTTTTCAATATGGACGACACACACGTGTGTGTCCATGTATAACATAATCACATGTCAGTACATATATCACAACCAAGCGATGAAAATAAAAGCTTCGATCGGTGAGCAGGTGTTGATGTGGAACATAAAATACAAATCCTGAACTTCTTTTATAATTTTGACAAGTTATTAATATTTAACAAGTAGATTTGACATTCGTATCAACACGGTGCCATTTTTCCACATTCTAAGTGTTTAAATTTACGTCTTCAAAAAAATGTATTCGACGAGGCTTAGTTACTGGTCGTATATTTGACTTACCTGAAATATCATTTCTATCATCATTATAACCACTCGGGCGTCCTCCTGGTGACCAAGGTCTTCCTCCGGTAAGTCCAGCATTGGCGTACGGGTAATATCTGTCGCTGCAGGGTCTCCACTGCTCTCTTTTATCACCCACGTAACACCTGATATAGCAAAATTATTATATAATTTTTAACAATACTAAGGAAGTTCTCTAAAACATAATATGTTTCCCTTATCCCTTACATTCAATACTGCAGAGTGTAATTAATCAGAATTAGTTTGGTGTAATTAATGCTGACATTTGTTAAATCTATTACATACTGTCAGTTCATTAAAGATATATAGCAAAGCTGCTCTTCATGGTCTGTAGTCAAATGTAAGATAATATGTCAGGAATCCAACAAATCTAGGTATGAATCCTGTTACTTAAAATACACATTTTGTTTGCTTAATATATCTGAATCCGAGACATGGATTGATTTTCCCTTTTGATACCAATTCCTTGTGATACTAATTCGAATGATGTTAACGACTTCAGATTTTATCTCTAAAATAAACTGTCTAACCATGGTTGGGGGAACCCTGAAGAGTGGCCACATCGATGCGATGGTCTACAGCAGTAGTCCCAGGAGCCAACTTCTCCTCCATCCAGTTCGCAGCTCCAGTGACCGGCAATCTTATTTCTCGCACATTTGGTACCTGCTCTGCATGGCCATCCGGAAACAGTAAAGTGGGACCAAGTGTCCAACCCAAGATCTGAAATATGTCATATTGATGAATAAACATTTAATGAAATATATATAAAAATAAAAGAAACCAGTGAATAGTAAAAATCACAATACTTGACCTCCCGTACACTGTAAATCAATCAAATTTCAAAGTTGATTCAGAAATTTACTAAAAACAAACAGTCAAGACCAATATTGCAAAAATCTATTTTTGACGAAAAGAGATCTTAAAATTGTTGCAACCAAATAATATTCACGTAAAAGTTCTTCCATAGATAGTCAAAATCATTTTTCTTGCAAACATTGATCTTACCAGTAGAAATTTCGATAAAAATATTTATTTAAATAAAGATCTGTCTCCTGTCATATCCGCTTTCTATATGGAGCATGGTATACCCGCCAGCCATCTTGTATCATCCCAGATCATTCCAGCACCCCTCAGTTCCACCAAGTACATCCTATGGATAGTACCCGTTAGTCTTCTACAACGTCGGAATCACACCGATCGAAAGAAGAGACAAACAGGATTCAACCTTTCTGGAAGCATTCGCAGTATGTGCCCCAGACAGTTCCAGCGCCACTGCATGACTTTTAAGGTGGCACGCTAAAAGTAAAGATTCCTGGTGATTTCGTTAATTTTTACCATCATAATCAATCCTTGGGAAATCGCCCGATCCATGTCCAGAATGAGAGGGTCGACCTCCGGGATAGCTCTCAGAACTTGGTCGACCAATTCCATGCGGTGGCCCACTAGGACCACTCGAACCACCAGATGGATAACCGCCTGGAGGTGAAGGTCCGAAATGATCCGACGATTCAAAGCTGAAATCATATTTAAAGTTGAATTTTACCATTCTATAATAAAGAAATCCTTAGAAGGGATTTGATCATTTTTTACCTTGAGTGACCATGTTGGCTATGATGACTATGATGGCTAGTAAATCTTCCTCCATGGCATGCTGGGTCGAAGGTATTGTAAGCGAAAAGCCAATGCGTCTCGGACGGAGTATAATCAAGCCCTGGCTCTAAATCTCGCAGTCTGATGTCACTCAGAAGACAGTTGTCCTTGTTTGGAGGAAGGTGAGGATCAGACCTGCGAATTTATTGTATAAAATGTACATGTGCATACTTATGATTTCGATTATAATTATTTTGATTTCAATGGAAACCGTGCTGTATGACACTGATTAAACATTAAACATATCACCCAACTAACAAAATAGTAATGACATGAACCTATCCACTGACCTCTCACTTAAAAACATGACATCCTAATATTTAGAAACGTGAGGCGTGCGCATTATAAAGACGAGAAGTTTAAAACTCCGTTAAATTAGAACATCCTAAATGACTAAGATCCAAGGAACTGATTCTATCATTGAAACAATGTCAGCGATTTCCTCAAATTCAATCAAATATGTACATTGTCTCTCCAAAAACATTTAAAAATAATGTAGCATTAACCCTAAACTGAACAGTTATTTAAAATAGTATGACACCTATTTCATATATGATTAAAATACTTGCTATACTTAATTAAGTATACAGTAGTTTTTCGTTATCTATGCAGTTAATTATTTTAAGAAGTCGATTATTTTTAAAGGCATTATAAATTATCACAATCAGTGTGTTCTAATAAAAATAATTATAAATGTACGTACTATAAATATAATTATTATATTAAAATTAGCGTACTAACAGTTATTTAATTTTGATAATTGCAAATTTGAAGCACTTTATTTTTACGTACTGTCGTTTAGTTTTAGTACCAAATAAAAATCATATTGGTATTTCACACCGTTCATCTAATAACTCCAATATTATACCATTGCATTTGGTTCATATGTGAATAAAACTTCAATCAAATTTAGACGTGCGTCTTACATAAAAACAATAAATACGAATATGTATTTGCAAAAAACAATTTACGTGTAGCTGAAACTCATGCATCTGAAGTCTCTGACGCTTGGAGAACTGCGAGCACTGCGGTCTCCATATCTTCCGAATTCAGCGCAATGTTCCTTGCAAGCTTCTTCAGTTGGTAGACGAGCGCCAATCCTCACAGCCTCAGGTAGTAATTTGGCCGATGTGTCATATTGCAGGAAACATTCTGAAAGTATAAAAATAGCATTGCTCGTATATAAATGAAATTACTCATCAGCGTAAACAGTTTTTTTTTCAGAAACCACCATAAAAAGAAACATTTGCGTCACACATTGTTTAAAGTTTAGCAGTAAATTCTTGGCATCAAATTATATTGTATGCAGATAGATTCTTGTGACTATATAAATTTTTTCTTCACTTTCTTTCAAGACTTCTTTTAGTCCAACATAGCAATATTCCATATTTTTTTATTCATACTACACAATTATTTACGATACCTTCTTCCGTTTTCGGTCCTACTGATCCACTGATTGGTCTGAGGGCATTCGGTGAATCCAAAGAGAACGGATCAGCTTCACAACCTCTTCCATAACTTCCCCTCTCATACAGTTCGCAGGCTCTGGCTTGTGAAAGTGCTCCTGCCGCTAGAGAGGCTCTCGGCCAATCTGTCAATTGACAGTTCTCGGGGATTTCACCAATTGCTGGTGGACCATGCCTGTATTAAAAAGAACAATTACAGTCAGTTAGGGTATTTCTTTATAAATAAATAATAAGAATTCAAAGTGTACATTATGTAAATGAATTAGTGTCTGCTCCGAGGGATATAGAGCATATGGATATCTTCAATGTCAATATTTATCTTGACAGATTTCACCCACGTCTTAAATTAAAATGTGAATTTTGTGCAGCTAAAGAACTTAAATGCGTGATATCTAGTGTACAGATTAAATCTAGGTCGTTATAAGTGACCAATGAGGTCTTAATTTACTCTACTCACCTAAAACTGAATGCTCTGCAAGTGAATGCTGTAAGTCTCAAGCACTCTGCTTCGCAATGGCCAATCCCTGTTGCCACAATGGCAATTCTTGCCGCTGCGGTAGACAATCGACGGCCAGAACGCACTCGCCAGAAGCAATCTGAAAAGTATTTCCATTTAATATTCGTAGATAAACATGGGAGTATAATAATAAATAAGCATGGGACATTTAAAAAATGGAATTAGTGACAATGTATTGTTATATAAAACTTTTGATTAAAATAATAGGGGGTTGTATATTACATCTTTTATAAATAGCGTTATAAATATTAAAATTATAGTGACGCTTCGGGAATCATGAGATCCAAGATTAATCTAGCGCAAAATGATCAGGAATTTTCCGTGCATTCCTTATAATCTGCTTGCTTAACATTAGTTACTAGCAATTGATCATATTAAAACATACTTGAAAAGACTTATTTCGTATGATAGTGCATTGTGTATAATATAGATACAGTTTCAAACAATCAAATACGCAATCTTTTAAAGAGTTTATAGCCTTAATTTAAAAAAAAACAATAAGATTTTAAGACGATTTCTATAAATTTTTTTCACAGACAACGTGCCAATACCAAAGTGTTTTTACCAAGTGAATCAAGCAATTTTGAATGTTTTTCGAAAAATAAAAAAAATCTAATATATTTGTAAAAACTTTTAAGTTATAAAATACTCAATCTGTTAGTGGACAAGTTGGTAAGCGCGGGCTTTTCGTCATTGGAGTTAGGAATTTCAAATACCATGCCTGCATTAAAAAATGCAGCATCAATTAACCGATGGATTCATCTGTTGACTTATATGTTAATCTTCGTAAAAAAAAATCCGTTTTACTTTACTGATATTGTATAACACCACACAAGTCAATGTAAAAAATACATTTATCAATAACTTTCAAGATAAGTTTTCACTGAGGTCTCATTGGTATTTTTACTATTTACCTACAACCTTGTAAAAACTATTATATTTTTTTGAAAAATAATAATATGACAAAGAATATAATTAGATATCCTCTCTTCTTCCTGTTCTTTGTTTTTGTTCAATAAAAAATGGAAACACTGTTATATTTAAAGGTTTTTTTCGTGCGGTGACAATTATGTTGATGAGTTAATAATCAAACCACCGTAACGCAAGAATGATATCATTTTATTTAACAAGAGGTTAAAAATTTTAACCGGCCTGACGTAACGAAGGTTTTACTGTTATAATGAAAATTGTATGACTGCATACATTATTTCGACGTACTAGGTAGTCAAATATTACCCTGTATATATATTTCAGCCGAATATAAGTAAGTCTTATTATCTGTCCAAATGAAGAAGATTGTAAGATAAAAAAGTTATTAGATTATACATTGGTATATTTTTAAATCATCAATTCAGTGACGTTGTTGAAATTTTCAGTTTATAACAAAACAAAAAATATCCACCATAGGTCGCAAAAATTGTGTTTTTTGCCATGTTCACTCTGGACGTAGAGCATTTGTATGTACACAGTGTAAATATATCGCAGATATATGAAGAAAATGGAGTAATGAGTCTCCGCAATATGTCTGCGCGTGTCATATTGCTCGATCCAATGGTCAACCAGTACTGTGTTTTTAGATTTTTTTTTAAATCCAGCATATGTCAGAATTACACCAGCAAACTCCAGATTCAAAAGACGCACGCTAACTTTTTCTGGATATCGATGTTTTATCACTCAAACTAGCCAACTCCGTCTGTGTAAAATGTTAACAGTAACAATAACTTTGGTAAATATGTATGTTACTGCTTGGAATTGGCTGTCGCGTGCGGGTACTTCATTGTGAATTTTGTATGTTCTGTGTGCAATAAAAGAATAAAGCTTAATAAAGTGGCATCAATGCGGTTTTAAGGCCATATGTGAAATTAGCTGATTTGCGGATTAAGCCATCGATATGTATCTCCCGCTTAATTCAGTTGAACATATTTTCTTAATTAGTGAAAATGGATACGTATTGATATTATATATTGCTGAAAGATATATCATCGTATTGTATTTAACAAAAAGGCTTTCTTGCGGCGTTGTATCATATGTAAAACTAATACTATCAGATTTTGTTTGTAAATTATAAAATAATTAAAATGTATGTTATTTGAATTTACCAACACCGTGTGTGAAATAAAAAATGGCAGAACATATCACGTATATTGACTATTTTGGCAATAGCATGTTATTAAAAAATCAGCTATTCAATTTCACAACTCAACTATGGCAATTTTTTTCTGCGTGTCGGAATTCAATTCGTTAATTTTTCGATTCTATTGGCAAGCATTTTAAAATATTTCTCACGTGTGTAAAATTTCTATTGTCTTGTCGGACTCATAAAAAAAATCGTGTATTTAGTTGTCAACAAAATGATATCTGAATTCACACTTCAAAAACAATAACATAAAAACTTTTTCAATTACATATTTAAAATCTCTTCTTGCTTGAACCTTGCAATGAAGGATTGATATTAACTTCGACACGTAACGCGACCTTACGTTTTAATTATGTTCCGAAAAAAATAATGCGGTAAATATCTATACACGAGAAGCATAACCATGCAAGTCACAAATTTAACAAAATGAGTTAATGATAACAGCTTGTAATTATCTACGTCCTTACTTATCAACAAAATAAGTTTTGAGAATCTTATATTATAATGACTTATTAGACAAATATATTAGAATGTATTTTTTTGTGACCGCTAGGTAACCAAAGAATATTTTATTTACCGTATTTGCTCCGAAAGTGGATCATATGGATCGTTTTTATTAAATCGAAAATTGATTTGTATAATAGCAAAAAGTTGTGGAATATAAAGACAGCAATAATCACAGATATCTGGATAACAGTGAAAAGGGATAACGTAAGATTAAGAAAATATTTAAAGAAGGCTAGTCTTTGTTAAGTACCTTTAGTTTCCAAACAATTTATCATGATGGCAACATTAGTGCACACAAGAAACGAGCAACAATATTATTTTTAGTAGGCACCATTAATTTATTTTCCAACAGCAGTTAAGCGATTGTCGCATTGTGTTGTACAATTTAAAAAGAATGCATTTTTTATTAAATCTGTCAATTATTATTGCGTTGGTATGCCGTTGCATAATTTGACAGCAATGCATCTTGAAGAAAATTAAATCGCATAATGGAAAATTGAGGATGCAGTTAAGTGTTGCAAAATTTGAATCTATTGTTGTTTGAATGACCACAATGCTCTTGTATGTAGAAAATGCTATATACGAGTATTATTTTAGTTTCTGAATTGCCGGGGTTTTTTTCAGAAAACACGATTGTTAGTAGAAAACCATTTTTTAAATTATCTAGTGCTTTAAAGAATCATTGCTTTGTTTGCTGGTTTTATTGTTTTCAAAAATAGTTCACCTTTCACGTGTGATTTTTAACTTGTTTTACATACTTTGTTTTAAGCACAACAGTACGCAATCAATCAAATGTCGTAAAAAATAATTAAACAGTATAAATTAACCATAAAATTCACCAATTAAATCTATAACTGTACTCACCTGTAATTTTATTTTATTTCATTTGATTTACCCAAATTTACGAATTACAATGTTTTAATACTTCAATGATTTCATTGCGACAAAAAAATATCCATTAATATCTACAAAAAATATGTTTTAGAATTAAATCTAGGCCCAGCAATTATGTGTGTATTGAACGATGTTGGTAAGTGTGCTGGGAAGCGTCGCTGACTGATAAATGATACCATTTTGTCTGAAATAGAAATCATTGTGAACGGCTAGATACAATATCTTAGTACTCGGTGTATGAATGATATTTGCCTACAGTAGGTATATAGTAGAGCGCGAGTCAAAAAAAAAATGGAAACGCATAGATATTTAATTTGAAAAAGTATAGGCTGCTTTTAATCCGCATATAGTTAAATTGATTAAACATTTTAATCTAATTATGTAGTTAATTAATAAATTAATCATTTCGTTTACGAGTCTTGTGGTGCTGCTATGCAGAGATGTCTTGATTGTCTTGATAATATTAATAATAATAATAATATTAATAAATATTATTTTTAAATAAATGAATGGTGAATACAATAAAGAATCGCAATTATCATACGCCGAGGAATCAGCTGTACTTACTTTATTCTACAGCCTGTTACACTCTAAAGCCCATTATGTAAAATATTTCTGGCGATTTTTTCAGTGATAAATGAATTAAATCAATAATATATCAGATATTCTGAACTTCAGCGATGGTAGGTTAATGTAAATTATACAAAAATATAGATTATTCTCTCTAAATCTTCCGCAGTGAAATTTTAAAACAATGTGTTCAATAGATATGTCACGTACCACTTTCTGTTCTGTCATCTTCATAACCGTGATGGTGACCAACTCCGTGTTCTTCGTGATAGCTAGGTGAGCCTTGGCAGTGCTTTCTATCGTCGGTGACGGCGTACACGTCGAAATCCCTATCTGGCTGGACATCATTGTAGAGGTCAAGCGTTGGATAAGGACGATCGCTTAGGAAACAGTTGTCTGAAGGTGAATGGGAATATCTAAAATAAACAAACGAGTAAATATCTACATAATTTTGAAAATAAATCAATTTTTAAACTTGATAGTGGTATCATATCGGAAACAGCTATTGAGAAAACTAATTAATATAATAATATAAGCGTTGTAAAATAGAGTTCTACTAATTAAATAATAATCAGATTAATTTCCCTTCTCTAGATCTGACTTTCTACCGATATAAAGAAAATACAGGGTCACGGCATTACTCAAGTTAACAGATATTCACCAATATGTTGGTGGGCACTATTTTTTTATAGCGGCACAAAAGCTTTTGGCGATATATTTCGACTACTTGTAAATATAGCTTAAGTAATCAATGTACCTAAAACTGTAAGACTTGCAGTGGAAGTGTGTCTGTGAGACGCACACTCTTTCACACTCGTAGACATCAGGTACCAACAACGACTTGCGAACAATTCCATGTCCTATCTTGAATCCGGATCCTGACCGTGAAGAACATTCTGGAAACAAAAGTTTTCATCAGTTATATTTTTAATCATTATTCTACATATCAACTGAATTGACTTTATTAGGGTATCTCATAGATTTTTTTTTCAAATAAATTTAGGGACAATTAATACACTTCAGTAAAATCTTGGATTTGTAGAATATGTAAAGGATTACCGTTAGGTCTTCTATGATGTTCTGGAAGATCATCTACATATCCACCATCATACTCATCAGAATGATCATGATGTCCATATTCGCGAGAATCTTCGTAACTGTCTTCATATCCGTGCCCATAATCATGCTTATTACCATGCTCGAAACCGTGTCCGTATCCATGAGGAGCTATATCAAACTCGTGGGAGTATCCACCTCCAGCATTAAAATCATGGCTGGAGCTCCAATGTTTACTGCCGTGAGAACCATAACCATAGCTTTCGCCATAGCCTCCTGCATAACCGTTTTCGATATTCCAATTAGTGTGCTTGTGATCACGATGTCCAAGATCAAAATAATTGAACCCATGTCCGCGATGGTCGTCGTTACGATCGTCGTAATGTGACACACCTTTTGAAGGATAACTGCTGACATTTGGAAGATATCCTCTGTCATGCGAGTTGAGTCCCCAGTAGTCATAAGATGATGTTCCGTGATTTTGGCTTTCAAACTGACTTTTGTGATGTGTTTTATAACCTCCTCCGCCATGTCCATATGATCCTCCGTATTGTCCCCATTGTCCTTTATCGATAACTCCGCCGGCAATTTCATAAGGGACAAAATCTCTGTCAAATCTTCTATCGTGGTATGGTCTTCTGCTATGATCACTTCCTCTTCTATCATCCCAATCCCTCCAATCTAATCTGTCATTTCCCGGTATGATATGAGGGCGTACTTCATGATGCGGTCTTATTTCGTGATGCGGTCTTATTTCATGATGTAGTCTTTTATCAGTGCCGTATCCCCGCCCGGGATATGTACTCCAGCCACGATGGCTATCCCATCTTCCTCTGTGACTTCCCGAGGATCCGTGGTAGTATTGGGAACCTCCTCGATGCGCGCAGGGTTTCCCTTGGCATAATCTATTTGGCCAGGTGAGACTACAGTCAGGCGCACTATTTCTGTCTAACTCGTAGAAGTCGTAGTCACGGTCATCGATAAAGTCCTTTCGAATGTCTAAAAAAGATCCAGGAGTTGAAGTCAGCTCGCATACTCCCTCGCCTCGGTTCGATGGATCCAACCTACACAAACAACCAACTTTAGTATAAAACCGTTTTACATTATTATATTTACCTAAACCCATTTTTAATCAGATTTATTCAAATAATATATTATACTTCTAGTTCTTAACTTACATGTCTTTTTTGTACAAATTTTGCGTCATAATTGTTTAGAAGAAATACTAATTAAAAAATATAAGATTGTTTGATGTAAGATATCAACTGTTCACTTCTAGGAAAGAAAATTTAGACCAAAGTGCCACGGAGAAATAATATAATCTCTAGCATTTTTTGTTTTCTCGAAATATCGCCAAATCTTAAATGAAATTACCCATTTGACAAATTATTGTATTACAATAGAAATTAATTTCAATTTAGTTCTTCTAGGCCTTATTTTTTTTAATGTGACCATTTATCTTTTGACATTAAGCTATGACGACACTGTCACATTCATTTTTCACAAACGGTGTGAAAATTCTCAAGTGACATCACCGGTCGGTGAGACGCGAAACCTATAAATTCTTTTTTTATTCATTACGCGTAATTTTAATTATCTAGTATTTTTTAATTAAACAGTGAGTCATCACTAACCAGGTATCATCTCTTTCAAAATTATTAAGTGTGACTAGTGTCTTGGCAGATATGCGTTTTATTAGTAATACTTTAACAATTGCATTCTAGATTTTTTTTAAAACCGCCTATTGTTTTTTACGGCTTATATATTTTCCTACTTTTAAATTATATATATAATAGCATTGGCATAATATTGGTTACCAAAATTTAATTCTATCTCCATATCTACTTTTCACAGTGAATGTATGTTCACCAACATATTAATATAATAATTTCCGATCCATTATATTTGTATCGCATTACGAGTTTAAAAAAATTATAACATGGTATTTGCTTAAACTCATTCTCATTCAACTGGAACATGTTAATGTTTTTAACGATCGTGCCTAAACAGCCACTGTTTTCATTATTAGCATCACCTCTGGCAGGTTAATTATGTACTTTGAGATATGAAACAAATAATATTCACTAATGCAAACCAACATAAGCCAATTTTGTCTTTATCTATCAATATAACAGTTTTAAATTATTAATTTTTAATTGAAATATATATGCAATAATTACAGCTGCATTTTTTTCATACCATATTTGCTCCCAAAGTGAAGCATATGATTTACACAGGTTGAAGATATCCACTCCGAAAGAAGAGTATATGGATATTCGCAATGTGAAGACGTCTTGACAGATTATTTTTCACGAGAATTGCTTGTCAGTCAATTGCTCAATCCAATGGGCATTTAGTCCTGCATTTTCGAATTTTTAAAACTCGACAGATGGGGAATCGAATCCGCCGTATTCCCTGGTTTGCTAAGCGCGCACGCTAGCAACTACGCTACCGAAAAGACAGCTACATTAATGACCGAGCATTCTGTTGATTTCTGTTTACATAAGATTGATTCTGGAGTTAAACAAAAGAACCACATTTTATTCATATGTTATCAGCTACAAAAGAGAAACAGATGGACTTATACAGAATTAATGCACCTACCCCATAAAATGAGTATAATAAAACCCCATTTTTGAAAGACCTATATCGAGAATTTTGGGCATCCAGTCTTGTATCTTTAGGATTTTTTAATTCTGCAGTAATGATATTTGTCCCATCGTGGGCGGGAATGGAAGGTGTGAAAAATGCACTGAGCATGTAAAGCACATAGCTGTCATTCTCGTATGACCTTGACGAGCGCGTTGTCAGCGACAAAAAAAAATACCGACGATTATTAATTACAAACGTATTCAAGAAAATGTTAATAATATGAAAAACTAAAAAAAAAAATCAAGTTACTACTTGTCTTTTCATTTGATTTTATAAGATTATTATTCAACCGGTCTCGTGCCAAGCGAACAATGGTCTCAGATGACTATCAGTGCCAGTTTCTTCGCGAGATTGGATTGCGTAAAAGATGTTCTGTGTGGCGTGACGGGACCTTAACCTGTTTAATGCCAAAATGGCGATACATCACGTTTTTATGTTACATGTGCTAAAAGCATAATTGCATGCTATCAAGATTCATTAGTATAAACTGTAATAAATAATTCAATGATGATATTTTCATTATTTTGAAGAAAAAAAATGTAAAACTTACACAAAACAATACATGCCTAAAGACGATGAATTTTTTTGTCTATTATATTTAAATAGTGTCGAATTTAGCAGTTGTATGTAATCAGTTATTTCATCAAGCGTCAATGTTTTAAAATTATTACCATTGGTCAAGATAAATTGTTTATTTAGAATGAACTTTTTCTGTTAATTGAATTATTAATATTTTCTTAATATAATAAACTACTTAATTCACTATGAAGTGACTTCAAAATTAGATTAATTTTGATTTTCAGATGTCAATTAAATCTTTTTTCTACTAATTGAATGGTAAAATCAAGATTTGTGCAAATAAATAGTCTTAAAAGTGTCGACTGAAATATCTATCAACAGAGTTCACTGCAGTAATAACACGATTATCAATATCACAGTCAGTTATGTTACTTATTTTTATTTTATCAATGCTGTCACAACCGGGATAATTATCGATACAAACTATGATATCTCCAGATTAATTATTTATATCATGATTATAGATATTTTAGAGATGCCTTCAACGCACGGAAAGTCTAAAAAATATATAATGCTCTAATTATAATAAAACTTCTATTCATTTTAGACACCTTATCAAATCAGTAACCACTATAATAAGCAACAAAAAGTTTACGTTTAAAAGTTCTATTATTTGTTCGTTATGGACATCTACTAGATAAATATATTTACATACTCTTTAAAAGTAGTATTGTGTGTCACAAATCTACTGTGATAAAAAAATAAAATTTCTAGAGCTAGAACCTGGTTTCCTAAATATATACGTGACTTCTCGCCTTATATACTTTTTTTTTATTAAAATACCAAGTATTAAAATTTCACACCATTATAAAGACGATTATAAACAATCTGTGGTTTTTATTACAGCTAATCCAGCTTTTAAGCAATAAAAATCAAGTAACTGTAGTTTAAGTTTTTAACCATGATTTTAACCGTTGCATTTCATCATTTAAGACATATAATACAACTGACCTTTTAGATTTCAGTAAAAACTAATATATGTTTTGTACATCAAAATATTGTAATTCTAAAATGCATTTGTATGTTGTATTCAAATAGTAAAATATATAAATATACTCTACCCTAATAATTCATACAAAAATAAAATAAAAATTATTATACCTTATTTTTTCTCAATAAGAGAAGGACAATATTCGTAAGCCGGGTTCTTTTTAATTGCTTTCCCCTCGAAAAGCTTTCAACATTTAAAAATTTATTGCAGAATTATTAGATAGCTTACACGATGGAAAGGGAAACAATTGAACTTCTCGGTACTCACCATTAATAAAATAGTCAGAAAACTGTGGGGTAAAAAACCTTGTTTTTAAATTCATATATTAAAGTATAACTGAAGTTTTTTGTTCTTATAATGTATTTCAAAAATTATGCTTCTTAGTCTACATGGTAATATATCAATTTTAATCGAATAAATTTGATAGTGACAAAGTTTATGTACTAGGAAGTATCCTTAAAAATTTGTTCATAAATAATGCATTTGTTTGCAATTATAGACAAAAGTATAACACATTTGTATACTATGTAAGTAAAAATTAATCTATAAGATATTCCATGGCACCATAAAAATATAATTATAAATATAGCACCGGATGTCTCAGTGGTTAAAAAAATTACTAATAAAATATCGTCATTTCATCAAATCTATCATAGTTGAGTCTTTAGAGTCTTTTCAAATCAAATACATTCACGTTGAGAGCTTTCACTTTGAAATAATATGTAGATTTATTTTATGCAGCTTTTGGATCTCATCCAACGACCTCCACGTTTTATGCTCATGCGATTCAAGCGACCCCTGAGATGGATTCAGGAATAATTTAAAAAACAAAATTGAATATTATTACTGGGTCAAAATCACCTGAAGGTAACAAAAATATTCGATTGTTCACATTTTTGTTTCATGAAAGTTTACGACGTATTGTTTTAATATGCACGAACTTACACAGGAAGCTATTCATTTTTTTATCAATGAAAATAGATTAAAACAAATTAAGTGCGATAGTATTACGGATTAAAATATCAAACGCCTTGCTATTTTCCCATACCGAGGACCAGAAGGTAATCAAATTTACAAGCCCAATACAAAGTAATAATATACATTGTTACATTTTTAATTACCAGTACAGGATAAGCTTTTGTACGATTCTCTTGTTAAGGCAACATCTCTGAACATAAACAATCATAATACTACATGGCGTTCGATTGTTGGCTTTAAAAACAATCGACATTTTACCTTCGCGTCAAGAACAACTGTTAATAAAAAACAATACAGTACTATGAGACCATCCTGTGAATGCAACAGAGCAGGTATTCATCGTATTAGAATGTGCTTCATTATCAAAGTGGCGCACCAACGTTCATGCATATTATTATTTTAACTATTTACGTTTCACGTGTAGAGCATACGGGTATATACAACATAAAATTTTAAATAATAAAATCAAAACGTACAAGTTCTTAATTCTTCTAAGTCCGCTCCTTAAGTGGAGCATATGGACACCACATGCCACCTTCAAGAATTCTTATCGCCCGACAGTATTCTTGCGAATCTTCCTTCTGAATTATCGAAAACTGTTTAGATTGTGACACCATCATCAAATCTATTAACGTCGCATATTATACATATATCCAATATTCCAAATGGTCTCTTAACTAAAGCCAGTTTTTTTGATAGGTATTTCAGTGCCAAGACTTTTGAGACTACTTATACGCAGATTGGTATCACAATACAAATGACTATTGATAAAGTAGAATTAAGATGAAATATATTCATCTAAGCGTAGTAAAATGGAGTTCCACCGAGTGCGTGCAAAGATTTTTTCAACTCATTGGACTTTATATACGACATGCAAATTTACAATATGATTCGTATGTTTCAAAATGCGTATATATTTTTACATAATTATAAAGTTCAGACTAAGATGTCATAAGTTTGGGTTGCCAAAGAGAAAATTCCATTATTTAATTTAAGCTTGCAAACAATTGCAAAAATAGTGTATCGACAAACGGATTTTATTTTTCTAAATTTAATTTTTATTTTTACCTTTATTTAAGAACTTATAAATTTTTGTAATCATTAATATTAATCGAAACTTTCACATACCATTACTTAATTATAATTATGTACTATATCCACAAAATAATTTAGATTTCAAAGAAAACCGATACCAATTATGACTGTGCGTTGTTTTTAAATTACAAATATACAACAATAAAAATTATTTAATATGTGTACTACGCCACTGCACCTAACTTCAACAGTAAATGTAAGCGGGTGCTAAGATCTGATTTTATCTCAAAATTTAATAGAGATTATGACATGTTGCGTTATATAATAATGGCAATAATTACCTTTAACTATTGCATAATTACCACTACTTGTCTATGAAAAATGGTGAAGATACTCACCATAGAAAATTAATGTTATTAAACACTGTATTGTGAGTAATAATTTTCTTCAATCATTATTTTCTTATTACAGAACTATGAGGTTGTTTGTTTTTTTTACAAAATTTATTATCCATATCCTGTCATATTTTAAGATGCATAACAGAGTCTACTATGCCTAGACACTTAAGGCATTCTAATTTCACTAATTCCCTATTTTAAGTGCTCCAACTGTGAGAATGGAGCTGCAGCTTCTTGTAAAGGTACTTATAAATACGAATGTGACATATTTACACCGAATACTTTCAATGTAATGGGCGGTATATGAGTTTAATATACCATACTATAAAACCAGTGCATACAAACCAAAAATGACGTAATTTCCCAAAAAGGTAGTATTTTAAAATATTATCATGATTTAAGATAAACATACCTATAGTTGAAAGTTTCACATGCAAATCTTCGTTCTTCGGCGCATTCTCTCTGGCAGTCTTCTAGCCTTTCGCAAGGAATTACTCGCAGAACAACTCGATCCACAACTCTCTTGCCGGCCAAGACTCTTCTGTAGCATGCTGTGAAAAAAAAATTTAAAACCATTAATTAACTGTGGAAATAGAAAAGGATGTAACCTTCATAGAACACATTTTACAGGTGGCACAAAAAATGTTTATTTATGATTTTGGGCCAAATTCAAAACCACAACTACGAAATGCATGTAGACTAAAACTGGTATTTTATTTACTCAATATGATACTAATTGTATAGGTTATTTAAGAAAAACCAGAAAAATTGATTAAGTTGAAGCCTCTTCCCTGGTCGTAAATTTCACAGCCCATCGTTTTATCAAACTTAAAAGCTAAATTTAGACACTAGTTCGCAATTTTAAACTCATATCCTGTTTCTGTATATTAAGTTACATATATTTTGATTATCGAATAAAAACTATTTTGGAAAAATTCCGGTCAAGTTTTTTTCCTTTCCACAGTTTAAATATACTTAAAAATATCTGTAAAATGGGATATCATTTTTTTTTACATTAAACATAACAATACAATAACTGTTGGCGTGCCATTAACTTCATTCAAGTTTAACGATAACGAAAATTATCACGAAATTAAAAAATATATCCATTTCATATAATATCAATAATTAAAACCGATTATAAATGTTAAATATAAAAGGCCTTACATCTACTATAGTCTGCGTGTGTTACTTCAATTACTTCGTTATACTTTAAAAGTAACTCTTTAGTTTTACACAGTAACCCTTGTGGATGATGTTATAATAATCATAATATTTAATGTACATTAAAAAAAAAATATTGTCAACCTTGCTAAATCTTTAGATTTGTATTCAAGTTATAAGAGGAAGAGAATGATCAAGTTTGAGAGTAGTTAATTACAATGCCAGGATTTAACTTTCTGCGCAATGACTTTTATGAACAATGCCGTTTTTGCTTTTGACTAACATAATTTTATTAATCACATCCACTGTAGAAATAAAAAAGGAACTGACCCCCAATTTATTTTCAAAATGGATTTTTTTGATATTCATAATATATTCACTTGAATTCTGACTATATCAAAAGGACGTAAGCTGCAAATACTGCATAAGTATATTAATTTAGATTTTTAAGTTTGAAATAAGTGGTCTGTCATATTTGCGATTTCCGCCAAATGAAATATTATTCAATTCTGTGTCGATTAATTCCTATTTTTTTTTCATTGACATAAACATTAGTTTACATGGCGTACATTTTATAATTCTATAAACCCGATAAAATGCATCCATGGCTATTTTACTTCTACCACTATTCC
This sequence comes from Rhyacophila evoluta, assembly GCA_022683975.1. Taxonomy (NCBI): domain Eukaryota; kingdom Metazoa; phylum Arthropoda; class Insecta; order Trichoptera; family Rhyacophilidae; genus Rhyacophila; species Rhyacophila evoluta. The sequence goes on along the minus strand of JAGVSQ010001283.1, from coordinate 4,403 downwards.
TACGATATAAATTAAATAAAATAATTATACGTTTGTTTTAAAATATTAATCTCTTTGGTTTCTTACTAATAAATGCTTTTCATATTAAGATAAACTTAAAGTCTTAACGGCGGTGCTATAATCTGTCAACATACTTTATTTGAATCGGTGGAATTTAATGTGCGCGTAATTGTTTTATTACATTTCTCATTCTTCCACAGTTGACAGATCTGATAATCAAATTACGTCTGCTGTAATAATTAATTGCTGTACAAGTATTACGGTATCATTTGTAAAAATGTTAAAAAAATATTTTTTCCCAAGGTTATTGCTACAAGCATCCTCAATTTGAATGAAAATTACCCAAATTACGCCAATTTCGAAATAATCATTCTTCAGTACGAAGCGATTCTGTTGCACACGTTAAAATGCTTAATGATTAACATTTCAAACGTATTTTACACATTTTTTACCCTATATCATTTTAACGATATTTAACGTAATCATATTATAATGAACTACCAATTTAATTTGATAATTTTGAGACTATAAACCTTTTCATACAAACCATAACAATGTAATAATATCATCCAGTCTACTGCTTGACATACAAATTACCATCTTTATTTATACGAAACCATAGCAACTAACAATAAAACTATTCCAAAACAAAACAGAAAAGCTGCTAAAATGTTTGTGAATACTTCAAGTTCATTATTTTTCTTTTATTTATCAATAATTAAATTAGATACACAAAACATCAATGCCAGTGTTGAAAAACAATATTGGGTTTACTTATGTAGCAAAATTAAAACAATTAACGGCTAAAAGTAATCAAGATTATATAGATGTATCAATGGAAGATTTATAAGCAAATATGTCTTAATAGATCTATTTGCCGGAACTATTTTTGGGAAATACTTCAACCTTTATTTTAAATATATATGAGATGAGAAAAGGCAAATATTACAAATACTGATACAATTGCGTAGTCAAATTACATTGTATTATTTATAAAATGTCGCTTGAATCCCTCATGAAAAGATGGTTAAAATATCTTCTTAGCAATAACAATATATCGATAGTCACGTAAGCAGCGAGAAATACTGAGAACGATTGTATTGCAAACCTTGCGCTTAGATTTTTTTCAAATTTTATTCACAAATTTTCGGTGAGATTATAAAACTTTGAGAATCATTGTAGAGGTGAAAAATTCAATTAAACTTCTCATTTGATATACATTAAAACAAACTAATAATGATCCTTAGTATAAAAGTTTTAAACATTACTCATAACGCCATAATGAATCAACGTATAAATTATATATGTAAAAAATTGAAAATAAAGAAATATTAAATTTAATTGTAGAAATTTTTATTTTACCTTTGGCATCTTCAACAATTATCACAGATGGATCCACTTTCAGTATTAAAAAATTTGAAACCAAAATCACTATTTGGATGATGGAAAGTCTGTACGATGTTTTATACATTTTATTTTTTAGTTTTAACTGCACATAATAGTATGAATTCATTCACTTTATATTTGTTATATCACTCATTCTTATTAAGTTCACATATACAGTTTTTGTTCGGTGTTACAACAGCACTAAATTAAAATGTTATTAGATGATTATGTTTATGATGAGTACGATGCAATTTATTTATATAAGTTCAATTAAGTTTTAATAAAATATTAGTAAAATGATTATCGTTTTTGCTGCAACAAATAAAATTAATTTATTTCAATCGTTCCAAAAATTGCTAATTTAATGCCTCCGCCCTAAATGTTGCACGCTTATCTATCGGCCACTAGGAGAACTGGATATTTAGAGCAATTAGTTGACAACCAATTGTCTTAAAAATAAATCTTTCAAAAATATTTCTTTATGGTGTGGATTTTCATAACTCCATTTCTGGAATGGTCATCTTCGCACATTGTTGAGATACTCCACCTTCGGAGTAGAGATGGTAATATTATGTTATATTTAAAATGACTTAATAAAAATCAAACAATTATTTTTAAATAATATTTTTTCTATATGGTAAATTTCGGCGGGAAAATTTACCGTATCATAGAATTTTCGCTGTTATTTTCACAATATATGAATAAATTTTATCTCTTATCTTTAAACTAACATTAAATTAAATAACTAATTAAGTTAATTTTATAAAATAATTACTCTAAAAAATACTAAATGTTGTTTAAATATGTTATAAATTATTTTCATTTTTCACACAGAATTTCAATTTTAAATATTGCTTCACTAGAAGTAATGGAAAAGTTGAAATATTATTGTAAAGCATTTAACTGACATTTTCCTATATATTGACCTAATAAATTATGCAGTATGCAACGTAATAATACTTAAAACTAAGCTCGTAGATTTGCTCATAATTTTTCGAGGGCTTTTTTGGGTCCATAATAACTACAAAATATCTAAATTATTCGCTAACATAAAGTTAAAAATTCATTATTCCATATTATCATATCACTATTTGTTAATTTACTTTAAAGCCACTTAAAAAAACTTATAGTTGAGTTATATTGATGAAAAATAAGCATGTTTAAGGAATATTGTTATCTTTTACATTGAACTAATAAAAAAACAGTTATGTTAAGCAGTTGACACTTTTACGGGACGTATAGTTTTCACAACAGTTGTTTTAAATGCATACACACATCACTAAAACAGATCACATTTAGTCTTTTTTAATACATTATACAAACTGTCAGACGAATTAAAATGAATGCATAACACAATAGTGCTATATCACACATTATTATAGATCGAAATTAGCATTTTTTGAATGGACTACGTACATGCCTTGTTAACAATTGTTTTTGTTTATACGTTTGTCTATTGTTTTCCGATTTAACTTGTTGTCTATGGTGCGTTGTTTTATGGTTTACGGTTGGTACACGACTGACGCTGTGCCGTCGTAATCGAAATGTTTTATATGAACTATTCAAAAAATCGGTGTTGCGTAAGTGGGTGTGAAAATAATACGGCTGTGGATTATTATTTAATACGCTTGTCTATGGACAGTAGTGTCATCCAGTAGGTCACAACGATTCTCACGATCCAGATGTCACACTGAAGCTTGATTTACGAACCGGTTGTTACCATCGAGATAAAAAAACAAAACCTCCGCCAGCAAGTAAAATATGCTTACTACTTTTACGAGTATAAGATGTCGGCCATTCATCCCAATTTTTGCCGGTATAAAAAAATCTTCCCGGTCTCCCCGGTTAGCGTAGATGGTAGCGTGCGCGCCTAGCAATCTGGGGAATACGGATTTGATTCTCCATCTGGTCGGATCTTAATAATTAGAAAACGTAAATGTCTGACGAAAAATTCTCGTGAAAAATAATCTGTCAGGCCGTCTTCACATTGCGGAGATCCGTATACTCCACTTCCGGAGTGGATTTCTTCACACTGTGTAGATCCATATGCTCCACTTTGGGAGCTAACATGGTATAAAAAAACATACAAATATATATATATTATAGATAATTTTGTCCAAGATTCTGATATATTCAACATCTCTACAGTGTAAATGTGAAATTCATGTAATATTACACAGAATTCGCGGAAAAAATGTGATTCATTTTGTAGCAAAAAAGTCGAAATCCTAGTGGATTTTAGTTAGGTGTGAAAAATAGATATTGAATTGAAATCCAAACATAATTTTATGAACAATTTTTTCAGTATTTTTTTTACAAAATCACCAATATTTCTTTAACTATATGAAATAAATAGATCTTACGGAACATTTTCAACTCCCACATCTTTATAAAATCGATATATGAATCAATCTTCATATAATGTAGTTTTTCACATTGTGAAGCTTTATACGCTTTATAATTTTCTGACCTTTTTTTCAGAATTTTTTCTTCAAAAGCCATTAATTTTTCAATAATATATGTTTATGTAATTTAAATACTATAAACTGTAAAATATTATTTATTATAATCTGCTTTCAATACATTAACAATAGACCACGAACCGTTTGTTCGCAAATTCAATTGACACATCATACAGGTATATATCATTTTAGTTCACAAAGATTGGGACCATTTCAGTGAGTTCAGAAATATTTAGTTCAATTTAGCCAAATTATATAGTTGGTATGTAAAAAATGTGTCATGAATGCAAACACCACATGGAAAATTTAGTTTCGTTTTTAATATTTTACACGCAATAACATAATGAAGAAACATGTGTATTATAAGTGTAATTAAATGGTTTTCATCAAAGATAACATTAGTCTTAAATTCCAGAAATTAATCATGTAGTACACATAGTATATAATATACGAGTAATATCATATGTATATATATCTCCCCGGTAGCGTTGTTGGTAGCGTGCGTGCCTAACGATCCGGGGAATGCGGTTCGAATCCCCATCTGTGTCGGATTTT